>VUQH01057719.1:0-14746 GCA_015106775.1 Etroplus canarensis
GGCGGTGGTTTTGTGTGTGTGTGTGTGTGTGTGTGTGTGTGTGTGTGTGTGTGTGTGTGTGTGTGTGTGTGTGTGTGTAAATGCACGCATCAGTGTTTGAGTGTCAACAAAACAATGAAACCCAGCACATCTATCCAAATATTGCCGGGAAAGCCCTCTGACGAAAGTCACACATCTAGCCAATCCATCTCATGCAAAAGTGTATAGCCATTGTGTGTTTTACAAGGCTGATGACAATAGTGGAATGAACAGCTAACAGCATGGTGCATAGTATGCATGCTGCTAGCCCTTTTGAACTTTGCTACACATTTAGCAACTCCAGAACCAGCTATAACAAAGCAAACGACGCATAGCCATTAAAAAATAAAATTACACCAGTCTCAACCGGTATGGCCATTTAGCATAAGGCATTTAAACTCTTAAAAAATAACTCATCAAATTAATTTTGGGCACTTCAAGGACCACAAAGCAAGTGCTATTTAATTCCAATATATTCATGAGTTTGCTGCATTGTTATAGTTGATATCTCCAAAACTGGTCAGTTTGCAACAATCTAAATGAATAAATAACACTACAGGCCAGACACAAAATTTACTCATTTGATTTGGTGGTATACTGTGTCCTTCTAATAGTAGTCAAACTAATATTTAATAGTGTCAGATCCTAAATTATATTTTGGGGGATTTTATGCAGGGGAAAAGTAAAACGTTATACAAATTTATCTTCTCAGTTCCAACCAAACTCAAATAGTTCCTGTAGCATCAATAATGAGCACACTCAAGCCTGTTCTGAATGGTCTCACTGCATGTTTTCTGCAAATTTAAACTAAAAGTTTTGTAAATAGGAACTTTAAAATTCAGTTCTTTCAGAGCTTTACACTTGAACATCTTTTATATTTAGAATTCTAAATATCAATCCTCTGTACTCTTTTCCACACTAAAGATTAATCAGAATCAGAATACTTTATTAATCCCAGGGTGGAAATTATATCAAAATGATGAAAAGCTATACTGCCGTACATTAGTAAAATGTGGTTTCCCCATAGACTTTAAATGACTTTAAATGTGTAACATGACACCTAACCAAGCCTCTGAAGTCCTTACAAACAGCTAATCTGTACCATCATACAGTACACCCAACTGAATAGAAGTGGAGGCACATAGACTACAGTACAAGTGTAAGGGTTAGCCAACAATTACATCAATAACATCCTTGTTACTACTCACCAGTTCTTGGTTGGTAGAGTTGGAGTCGTCTCCAGGAAAGGGGATGTAGATGGCTAAGGCCACACAGTTGGCAAAAATAGACAGCAGTATAAAGATATCAAAGGGTCTGAAAAGAGGCAGTTAAAGAATACAGTATTCCCAAAGAGAGACATTAACTTATAGTAATATTTATATTTAGTAGTAGTTTAATTTTAGGATAATGACCAAATAGATTTATTTGACGTGCACATTTTTAAAAGTTATAAAAATTCAGCTAACTCTAAAAAGTTAAGGCTTCTCTATTCAACACAAAACTGCATGTAACGGTTCACCAATCACCCAACTAATCATTTAGTTACTTATTCCTCTCCACTGACCCTCCCATCTACTAAAAGTTTAGGACTTGCAGCCAACATCCAATTTCAATCCCAGCAACAGATTATTTTTTGCTTTTACTCACTCACTAATCTGTGAAATCTATACAAACAAACAAAATACATTCAGACAGCCGGACATCTGCTAGTCCTTGGGCTAAAAGATACTTCCACTCCACCAGGCTTATGCATGCTCTGCGGATTGGATTGTTGAGGGTGAGGCAGAAAAGAGCTCTGGGCGGTCTGCTGCTGGTGGATCCTCCTTGCTTCTTGCTTTTGGCATACTGCTGCCTCTTCCTCTGCGCCAGTGAGCCCACAGGAGTTGGTCCAGTAGTGGTGCAAACTGAGGGCCGTGAACTTATGTCGGGTTTTTCAGGATCACCCTGTGCTTGGCGAGCAGCACTAATGGCGGCATGCCAAGCGAGGACTGGGCTAACTCCAGGAGCAGCACCACCTGGGCCCTGAATGGAGCTGTTGGCCCCAAGGAGACCATGAGAGGAGCCAACAGGCTTGCCTGTGCTAGCTGGAGGTTGCAGGGAGTCTGGAGGATGGAGCTGGTGCAGATGAGTGTGGCTTTCTGACCAGGGTGCTGAGGTGTCAGTGGGAGGAGCGGTCCTTCTGTTGCTGGCATACTGTGCCCCTAAAGAGAAAGAGGTTGGAAAATATTTTGAGACTGGGGGTAGAAACAAAAATAGCTGCAAATAGACTTAGAGCCGTAAGTTTTTGGACAAAAGCACAATTTTTGTAATTTTTCGTCTGTATACTAGCACAGCGGATTTTAAACCAATCAATCAAGATATGATTAAAGTCCAGACTTTTATCTTTAATTGAATAGTTTTAACAAAAGACTTGCATTATTTGTTTAGGAATTAGTCATTTTTATATATATCCCCCCATTTTCTGAGACTCAAAAGTAATGGGACAATCAACTGAAGAACGCTTTCATGGCAAGGTGAGGTCTAGTCATTCATTATTCCATTACAAATTAAGGAGATAAAAAGATCTGAAGTGTTAAATTTGCATTTGGTAACTGGAACCCGTATATGAGGACTAAGGAGATATCAGGGCAAGTGAAGGAGGTCAATTACCTAACGGAGAGATAGCAAAAATTTTAGTAGTGGCCAAAACAACAATGTGGAACAGGAATGCACTGGCCAGTTCAGCAACACCAAAAGGGCTGGAAGACCATGGAAGATCACTAAAGTGCATGATTACAGAATTCTTTACGTGGTTAAAAAAATCCCCTTCACAACATGTAGCCAAGTCAAGAACACTTACAGGGAGGTAGGTGTATTATTGTCAAAGTCTACAATCATGAGATACCTTCACGAATGTTTTCAAAGTAAAAACTGGTTACACTAGAAGAACAAGAAGGCCTGATTATTTTTTTTCTAGAAAACATCTAAAAGAGTCTGTCTAGTTCTGGACAGAAAAAAAATCTTTAGATAGATGAAACTAAGATGAACTTGTACCAGAATGATGGGAAGAGAAAACTATGGAGAAAGAAAGGAACAGTTCATGCTCTAAAGGTTACCACATCATCTGTCAAACATGGTGGAGGCAATGTCATGGCATAGGCATGTATGGCTGCCAACAGAACCAGGACATTAGTGTTTACTGATGATGTGGCTGCTGATAGAAGTAGCAGGATGAATTCTTAAGTGTACAGGGCTATACTCTCTGCTTTAAAAGGCTACATAACTAATCAAAACCAAATCCCAAAACATACTGCAAAAACAATCCAAGAGTTTCTCAAGGTGAAGAAATTGGATATGCTTTAATGTTCAAGTCGGTTATCTGATCTCAAACCAATGGAGCATGCTGTTCAGTTACTAAAGGCAAAACTGAAGGTAGAGAGACCCACAAATAAGCAGTAACTAAAGCCAGCTGCAGCAAAGGCTTGGAAGAGCATCTCAAGGGAGGAAACAGCATTTGGTTAGGTCTACTGCCTAAATGACTTTAGGCAGTCATTTCCTGCAATGGATTAATATCCAAGTATCAAAAACAATTCTTATAATTAAAATATATTTGTCCCATTACTTTCGAGTATTTGAAAATGGGAGCCTATGTTTCAAAATAGCTGTAATTAATAAACAGTTAAATACTTTTGCCAAACCCCTTGAATTAAAGCTGAAAGCCTGTAAATCAGTCATTTTGATTGTTTGATTTAAATTCACTTTGTTGGTGTACAGAGACAAGAATACATGAAAAAATGTGTCATCATCAAGAAACTTATGTGCCTTGCTGTGCAATGTACCTCATGCAAACACCAGGGTTTGCATGAAGTACATTTCAGGAAACTACAGAGCATTCTAGATTTTCTTTTCTGTTTGCATAAGCTTGTATTGGTAAAGTAATTAAACAATTTTAATCAAACTGTCATCAACATGTTTCTCTCAAAGCAATTTCCCCTATGTGCTTTTGATGCAAACACTAAGAGGCAGCAGAACCGAGAATTTTCAAATTCTACATATAGCATCTTTAACATTAGCAACTCAAAAATTAAGATAAAATAGCTTATAGGGATGTACCCATAACTTCAGTTTTATAAAGGGTATTTCAAACAAAGAGACAACATGCTCGCCAGAAGAAAAGTGCTAACATTTAATTAGAACTTTATGAAAAGCTTTAATACAAATCTAATAGGACTTTATGCATTTCTTTTTTAAATTATGTTGATAACATTTGCACAATTTAACATTTAAATCCTGCCTTGTACAAGTACTTGCTGAACATGTATACTGTCCACAAAGAACCCACCCGGAGATAAAATGAGAAGAAAAGAATATTATGAGTGTTGTGGTGATTGGCTGAAAAGGAGCCCAGAAAAGGCAGATAGAAAGAGAGAGTGGGACAGCCTGCATGAACAAGAGAGACAGTCATTAAAATCAATGCAGACCATGAGTTAAAAAGACAGTGCCCTTGACACAGTCACTTTGGTACACTGCAACTGCACAGACGAACCATGTCATCCAGCAAAAACAGCTCCCACTCTCAAATGATCAGAAAAGCATGTAGCTTGGTGACTTTATATGGTCAATGTGCAAGACAAGAAAGATGCACAAAAGCTCTGGAACAGCTGGTAGAAGGGGGTCAGTAAAGACCTTTTAAAAGTGATTATAGAAAGTTGGCACCTTTTATCAGAATTCAAGCAAGTTCCCCAATTTTATTGTATTTTATGAAAGCCATGGTTTGTCTACGAAGAAAATTAATTCAGATGTGCTGATCCAGTACTTGGGAATGTGTGGGAAAACCTATCTGAAATATCATTTCATTTTAATTTCACTTGATTTTAGGTCGATCTGAGAGTTTGCATTAAAATATTCACACCGTCCTCTTCCAGTGACACAGCATCACCACAGGTGCAAAAGAACAAGTGCGTACTGTTATTTAATATTATTCTGTCTGACGTGTAACAGGAATGAACTCAGCAGTTCTGCTGAACATCGCACATCTGTCACACGTTGCCGGAAAACAGCTGTTGACTCTGTCGCTGCTGTTGGACCCAGAAAACTTAAAAGAGGCGGAATTTACTTGGGGGGGGGGGAGAAAAAAAGTTAATTTAGCGAGCGCATATATTCATAGCATCATGTTACACGATCCCAAAATTACCACTTAGCGATAAAAACAGAGGACAGTCAACCATTTTTGGAGAACTGGCTGCAACTCGCTTCCCAATGGATTTGATAACTGCTGTCATCACAATAATGCCGCCTACAAGCGCTTACAGCGTTAATACACAATCTCCGAGCTGGAATAAGTTGGAAAAAAACATGTCAACAGCGGCCACGACTCAGCGCATATAATCACATGGATTAATCAGACATCCAGAGAATAAACCAGGCAAGCGCTCTCGCCCCCTCTCTCTCTATCTCTCCCTCTCTCTCTCCATCTCTCACTGCGCTCCAACTCTCCCCTGCGCTCCGCGCACGGTTTTTTACCTTCAGACTGTTCATCTGCTTCTTGCATCCTCGAATCCACATTTGAAAAGATCCGCTTTAAATCCAACTCATCACCGGAAAAGCCACCCGAAAAATGTCGAAGGCGCGAACCCGAGCGGAGCCTTCAACCCGAATCGTAAAATGTTTTTCCGAGCGCAGACCCCGACGGGAGAGGAGCGCCAAACATTTTTCGCCACATCCGGGTGCCTGCCTGCAGATCCACGGCGTATCCGAGAGGACGCGCAGGCAGGCAGGGCCAGTCAAGTCCACTGCTGTCAATTATCGTCACCGCGGCTAAGGATGGACTCAGACAAGCTGGAGCAATCAGTGAAATCACACGCACCCACCAACTGCAAAACGCACCTGTTGCGGCCCGTTAGGAAACTTCCACGGAGCGAATGAGAAATATCTTTAACACCACTGCCAAATGTTGTAACAACACTCAAAGGACAAATCAAAAGGCGATGTTATTGATTGCTGTTGCAAACACACAGATATTATTTTAATCACCCCTTATTAAACGTGTAACACAAACACTAAAGGAAATTAAATAATCCTCTCCCAGTTTGGTCTTGTTGGAAGTATAGCTGTGTTCATGTTTGACTCACACAGATTTAAAAAATTTAGAAAAATACAAAAGAAACCCACTTGGTGAATACTGACGATGGTAAGTCTTACTTTCCCCTGCAAGGAAAATTACTGGAGCACAGACAAACACCGCGTCCCCAGGCTATCCCTCTCAAGAGTTTATTCCAGGCGCTTGGACTTACCCCTTAGGGGTCTTCCCCTTATAATGAACGGCATGAGATCACCTGGCTCTTCTCGGGGGCCTCATATCGCCGTTTTTCTGTCCTCTCTCCACGGAGATTCAAGAGGAAATGAGTGGTGCTGGAAGGTTACCGTGATTGGATTACCTGTGCCTGCGGGATAAAGTTTCACGGTGGCGCGTAATCCTCAGATTATAATCCCGCTCCACTGTTCCATAAACTGCAGGTGAGGGAGGCGGCTGCAGCTCAGCCCGGAGAACAATCCTGAACAATCCTGGCATGCACGTAATGGTTTTAAAGTACTCTATCCAAACAATTACAGTAAGCACCAGAGCTCCTCCCAGGACACGCTGACATCTATACTTTTCACTATCAGGCTGGCATTTAGACTCAAATCAGGGCTTTCCTGAATTTTTGTCAGCTGTCCTCAAAGATTCATGCATAATATGAAAAACATTCAGACGACCTTTATCTTCCATTTTGTCGGACCTCCCTTAACCAACACACTTTGGTACACAGAGGACCATCTCTGTGGAACAATACATCACTGCAGTCAGCATCTACATTGACATTTTTTTAAATTATTTTAAATTTTTTTAAATTTTAAAAAAGGTCTCCAATCAGAAATGATTTTTTAAAAAATGTTTTGTAATTAACCTATAAGAACCCATGGTGACATGCATATAACAAACACTTCACATTTTTACAGCTGTATGGGCCTCTTGTTCTGTTGTATATCCCCCATCATTTTGCTTTAGAAAAAGGGTCTGGATTCTTAGTTAGTTAGTTATTATATCTCGATGTAATTGTTCAGTTTAATTTTTATTGCTGCATTCTGCGATCACTGCTAGACGGCAGGTATCTTCATAAGCCTTTTCAGCTTCTAACCTTCCCTCTACAGTGTTTTATTTTTATTTATCTGTTTTCTTTCTTACAAAATGTTCAAGTAAGCTAAACTTAAAACGATCACATTAATTTTGTGATTTCAGCTAAACAACATTAACTCAAGAAAAATATGTCCCTGCTTTATCTGGCATATGGTTTTAGTATTGCAAAATTATATCCACCGTTGCTTCACAGTTGTGCAGCTGATATGCCACATGTAATATTGTGTCACTACATAGCTGTTTTTTTAATCATTATCATGTGACTAATTTTGGAAATGAGCCTGGCTCATTTTTTTCTGCAATCCTTTAGTATTTAAGCAGTAGTCTAGCACATCGCTGATGACCTAAATTACATTGGGATTAATCACTGCGGAACAAATCAATGCCTCGGAAACTTTTTTCAGAGCCGTGGTTTCCGGGGACAGCGGAAGTTTATAGGTGTCTCCAGAAACCTGTCCGTGCGGGAGCGGTGATCCTATCTAAGATGGATACAGTGAATGCTGGACATATGATGAGCTTAGCCGCTCTGCAGAGGCAAGACCCTTACATAAACAAACTGCTCGATGTCACCGGTCAGGTGGCTCTCTACAACTTCAACTCTAAAGCGAACGAATGGGTGAGTTTGTAAGTTTGGGTGAGAGTCGAACCAGCCGGGAAGAGCTAGCTGAGTGTTTGACTTAGCATGTTAGCTACCGCTAAAACATAAAAACACTAAGAAATGTGCCCGTGTTTGTTACAGTGTCATGTCCCTAGATGGTGCTTACAGACGTTGTGTTTTCTCATTAGTGTCTTTGTGATTGTGATTTTATTCTGTTTCCTGTAATAATAAGCGTTATCTTGAAAGAGCTAGCTGTAGCTGGCTAGTAAGGCTAACAACATCCTGAGCTGTTATTCAGACTGTTTTTGACTCTCTTTTATTTCCAGGAGAAGACGGAAATCGAGGGCACCCTCTTTGTTTATGCGAGGTAAGCACGTAAAGCTTGTTTAGTGATGCAACGTGGTGACCGCGAAGGTTTGTTTACTTATCGTTTTACGTCATTGGACGTATTCTGCGCACGTGTGTAGGCCGCGAACTTTTGTAAACAAACATTAAGTATACTCTATGCGATCGTTCACGCTCACAGAAAGAAAAACATGTTTTTGCGATGAAAATGTAAGATGTTTTCCACTTAACATTAAACTTCACAGGGAAGAACTCTTAATCGATTCTGGCAAAAGGTACTTTACCTCTTGGGGATTAATAAAGTATTCTGATTAAATACAAAGCTTTAACCAAACTCTATAGGACACAAGGTTTACTCTTATTTCCGTTTATTAAAATATGTCTCCGTATGAGGAAGTCAGAAGGGTCTACTACAGAGAAGGTTCAGCATAGCCAGATTAGCCGGATTTGCGTTTATCCAGGTAACTTCAGGGTTAATTCTGGGTTTTCAGTACAACGGCAGCAGCTTGCTTTTTACTTATGCTGCAGACCTAACCTGAGCCCTGTGTTATGATGCAAGTTCAGCATACCCAGAGTATCTGTCCATCATCTGGCTTCACATAACCTCATATTGACAGTCAGGATAAGTGGTCACAGAAGGCAGTTATCAACATGATTAGTAAACCCAGGGTTTATCAATCCAGCTATAAGCACATTCACGTGAACGGGGTGGTTTTGACAGGTTAAATTCTTGATCAGAGATCAGCGAGGATGAAATCACCATCCAGGAAATAGCGTCACCAATTGTGGGAGATCCCTCTGACTTCTGTACGCATAATAGGAAGGTCTAAAGTTTTCTCAATAAACCAAACCTGCTTTTGAATTTAATATTTATCTTTGTTCTTTATGTACTCTCAGGCCATTAAACACCACAGGGCTGCAGCTGAAAGAAAAAACTACAGCTCTCTCACACACACCTAAACATTAATTTAATGGTATGATGACTTTAACCTGTCAGATTCTCCTGTGGCTTAAAGACAGAAGTGTGATACTCTAACTCACACAGTCAGTGTTTTTGCTGACTTTTCTTTTTCTTCTTACTACATACAATCGTTCATATTTTCCAATCTTTATAGTCTCATAATCTTTTGTAAAAATCAAGCACCTTTCTGCCAGTAGACCTATCCATGCTTCTGATTAGTCAGATACTGCCAACGACACCCCTTTATTGTGAATGTGCTTTGTAGCTGGATTAATAAACCCTGGGTTAACTTGACAAGTTGATAACCTCCTTCATGTGACCGCTTATCCTATCACCAATGTTTGGTTAAGTGAACCAGGTAACAAAGATATCCTGGGTATGTTAAACTTGCTTTGTAGTACAGGGCTCAGGCTTTCTTGCATTAACAAAGTGATGCCCACTGATTAGTACAATGTTACTAAATGGGTTGCATATATAAAATGTATTCCTGCACCAGAGAACCTATAAAGCACTCAAAATATACTGTGAATAAAATAATCAGTGAAAATAGTGGTGCTTCCTGTCTATTTTAAACTGAAACTCAGAACATAACTACCTCTGAACCAGGTTATTGGTTCAGCATAAGTTATCCAATGATATAACCAGCTTAAAAGAGAGCCGTAAGACTGTAGTAAGGTGTATGACTTGAAGACGGTGGCAATGACGAAAAAACAGGAGGTGGCTGAAATGAAGATGTTGAGATTCTCATTGGGAGTGACCAGGATGGACAGTGGACACACTGGACAAAGGACGTTGAAAATGGAGCTGCCAGGCAGGAGGAGAAGAGGAAGACCACAGAGAAGGTTCATGGATGTAGTGAAGGAGGACGTGAAGATGGTTGGAGTGACAGAAGAGGATGCAAGAGATAGGGTGAGATGGAGGCAGATGATCCACTGTGGTGGTCACCAAGAGATGATCTTCTCCCACCTCTGAGGCCCATGTGCCAGGTTCAGGCCATATCTGTTGTTAAAAACAAAACTGCAACCAGTGCTAGTTTTCTGAGGTTGCCATGGCACAATCAAAGAGACCACCTAGGACTGTATCTAGAATGGATGCACCACTGTTTGTTTGTGCTCCAATTCTGTTGTATTGGATTTTGTAGAGTTGCAGTTGATTTTTTTAGAATAGGTTCAATAGCATCAGTGTTTATACCATATTGTTGTAAAGACATTATTTAGTCTCTAATTTACAGTTTTGATTTGGCAGAAGTAACTCTGTCAATGTTTGGATTTTTTTCAATTGTCACTTTGAGTTGGTGATTAAGATTAGGACATTTATTTTAAGTGTTTCTTATTCATAGACTCAACGTTGTTCACGTTCCTTCACAGTTGTGCAGCTCTTACAGACTGAATTAGGGATGTTTTTTAAGGTGGAAGTGTCAAAAAATAGCCTAGAGTCTAAGGGGATGTTTAATGGCTTATAGTAATCTATATAAGATTATTTTTCAGTACATTAATTTTGCCGTATTTCAAAGTAATCCATGCTTAAAAAAGTGTGATAGTGTTTAGTCATTTACAACAATTAAAACATGACTAAACTAGTCCACGAGGTGATATAATTTGTCGTCAGGGAGATGATGTTTGATGTTGTTGTCCCTGAAAGGTCTGCTTCCCCTCACCATGGCTTCACCATCATGAATCGACTGAGTACAGAGAATCTTGTGGAGCCGATCAATAAAGACCTGGAGTTCCAGCTGCAGGATCCCTTCTTGCTCTACAGGAATGGCAACTGTGAGTGTTTTGTATTATAGATACAATAAGCCAGTCAATATCATACGCAGGAGAGGTGCATTTCTCTGTAGACTTGGACGGAAATCAGATGTTTTACAGCACTTTACAGCTTCCTGAGAATTTCAAGGCAACAAAACATCAAAAATCCTCTATCACTAGATTATCAGGCATTGTTTCTCATCTACATCATATTTATATAGTAAAGTGTTTTTTCCATAAAACGCTGCTGTATCACAGAACATTATGTCAAAGAAAACCATATACCATATCTTTGAAAGGACTAATTGTAAGTCTAGAATGAGCAAAGGTTTGGATAAAAAAATCTATTTTGGTTAAGAATTTTACAGAAAACAAGTAAATACCAATACAGCAAACAGATGTTAAAGTTTACCTTTTTGCAAATGTTCCTGGACTGTTAGTTTTAACAGAAATTTAAAATAGGAAACATTTTTAAAAAGATTAGATTATAAAACTAATATTTGTACCTTTGAAAACTCTCAACAAACATTTCCCCAGTGTTCTCTGGAACAGCTCTTCTCCCTTTTGCTTGAAGTCCTTCTTGCATCTTGGAGCATTAACCAAGAACACTTTGTCAGTCATGGCCTCACTGGCCTGGCAGACTACACACTATTCAGCTTGGCTTTGCCACAGTTTCCATTCTGCTTTTGGGCCAAAAAAGTCTGAGCTGGTCTGAGTCACAAAAAGTCTGGATTAATTGGTGAGTTAGACTTCAACTTGATGCATTTCCTATACAAGTCATGCTGGCTTAATCCAGTGAGATCCGAATGAAAAGAGTTCAGTAGGAAGTAAGATCAGTAGAAGAACAGAAAAAAAATCCTCAAATCCTCAGAAAGTAACTGACAGTGCTGCCACCAAGGTACTCTATCAGAAGCCTAAACAGAAGTTTCAACAAGGCAACGAATAAGGAGTTAGATTGTTTTCCCATTTGTTTGCTTATGAGAAAAAATAACATGGCTAGGCTCAGTGTCAGAGTGGACTGCTCTCCTTTAGAACTGGGTTTGCCCATCAGCCTGGCTGGTATGGAAGACATGATGTAACTTCTTGTTGGTATCCTGGTCAGAGCAACTTTTCCAGTAGCTTCACAAGAGTGCGAGTGCTGTTATCATCTTAATTCCTCAGAGTGTGTTGAGGCCAGGCAGGTCCAATTTTCAGTTGTCACGTAAAACAGTAGTTGGCAGTATTTTTCAGTTTGTGTTGAAGGCTCTTGGCATCTGGTAGTGGACAGTCACTGGAAGGTGGGTCAGAGTAAACAGTCTTTGATAATACCTTCTCCTGAATTTTGTTCCAACTGAAGGTTTGATCTGCTAATGTAGTTTCTCACTTACATCTTCTTTGGTCCATTTGTTCTTCTCGATAAATGTTACTGGCTGAAGAGCCTTCGATCATTCTCAGACATTCATTTGTCTCCGTCTGAAGTCTGTTTTGGTGTTTGTGATTGCGCTCCAGCGAAGGCGTGCCTGTTGTCATGTAGATTCCAGGTTTATGAGAGAAAGTAAGAGCAGAATGTAGCAGATGGTTCTGAGTCTCCTCTCTCTGTCGAAAAAAATAACGAAGGCTGATTTGATGAAAGATGGACGCTTGCTTGAAGAGCAAAGGATCCAACATAGGGAGAATGGGTTCTTCAGAGAGATGTTAATGATAAACTGTTGCTTGAGTCTCAGTTCACGCGTTTCTGAAATTACTACTCTAGGCAAATACTCAAAGTTTGAGAATTCTATTGGTGAGGTGTGTACTTGGACTCATGCATACATCTGTTTACACCACTTCATGTTCCCGTTGGTAGCAGAAGATGCTCAAGGGAGGCATACACCTGGGTTGCTAGGTTACCTAAGCCTTTTGAGAGGCCTTGAATACGCCAGTGTTTCATCACATACACATACAAATAAGACACAAACAGTTTCATTTGAAATCTTTTTTCTCCTCATCAGAAAAATACTTATACAGTTTGTTTGCCATTTGTTGTTGGTGAATGCAGTGTTAGTCTTGAACTGTATGGTCTGCATTACAGTTGGAGGGTTTTTTTTGTGCTCTGCTTTTGACACTTAAGAAATAATCAACTTTTTTAACTTCACCAGTTACAGTTATGTACAGTAAGCCTGTACAATAATTGAGTGTTATCTTTGTTGATGATTTGATCATATTGTGGGTCACTCCATGACAGTTCATCAACTACTTCTCACATGATCACCATGAATTTTCCTGGATAAAAAATATTTAGGGGACAGAGGCAGTTCTTAATGGGAAAAGTGCAAATTTTCAGGTCCCTACTGTGATTAATTTTCTCAAATTTACATCAATATGACAATTTTAAAAATTCATAAGAGAGAATACCATCCCCAGGAGGGAAATAACTTTGTTTAGCGTTAAATATAAATATAAATATAAAAGATGAAACATATAAGTACTATATGTACAAAAATAAATAAGGGGCTCTATTCAAGGTGCAATATGTAACATAAATCCTCCAAAGGTACAGTACATCCGGAAAGTATTCACAGCGCTTCACTTTTTTCCACATTTTGTTGTGTTACAGCCTTATTCCAAAATGGATTAAATTCATTGTTTCCCTCAAAATTCAACACAGAACACCCCATAATGAGAATGTGAAAAAGTTTTTTTGAAATGTTTGCAAATTTATTAAAAGTGAAAAATCAAGAAATCACATGTACGTAAGTATTCACAGCTTTTGTTCAATACGTTGGTGCACCTTTGGCAGCAATTACAGCCTGAAGTCTTACTGAATATGTTGCCACAAGCTTGGCACACCTATCTTTGGGCAGTTTCGCCCATTCCTCTTTGTAGAACCTCGGTTGGACGGACAGCGTCGATGCACAGCCATTCACAGAGTTGGCTTGAAGCCACTCCTTTGTTATCTTGGCTGTATGCTTAGGGTCGTTGTCCTGCTGAAGGATGAACTGTTGCCCCAGTTTGAGGTCAAGAGTGCTCTGGAGCAGGTTTTCATCCAGGACGTCTCTATACATTGCTGCATTCATCTTTCCCTCTATCCTGACTAGTCTCCCGGTTCCTGTCGCTGAAAAGCATCCCCACAGCCTGAGGCTGCCACCACCATGCTTCACTGCAGGGATGGTATTGGCCAGGTGATGAGTGGTGCCTGGTTTCCTCCAAACATTGTACCTGGCATTCACGCCAAAGAAAACAAAACAAAATATACAAGATAGGGATGTCGCAATACCAGAAATTTAGCTGTTGGTAGCAATACCAGTATATGATATTTAATACCACAGTTAAAAGTAATAATAAAAAATTATGATCCCATGTACTTATACATAATCTCCATTATTAAAAACATTTGAATATTACAAAATGGCTTTTCTGGAAAAAACAAAACAGCAGTATAGAGCAGAATACAATACCATGATTAATGTGCTAATAGTACAACAATTTTGCATAGATGTCACATTGATTCCTATCAATTTTTATTTTTTTGGCTTTTTTATTTGTCTTCACAAGTTCAAGGTTGTTGGAAGACCAGCATATCAGTGTTACTATGAGGTATAACATTAGTTACCTTGTAAGGACTTGTATCGAGTAGCGAGACAGAGAGACAGAGCTGGAAAGGATGTACAGCAGATTAGGACGATTAAGGATAGAGATGGAAATGTTTTAACGAGTGAAGAAAGTGTGTTGAGAAGATGGAAAGAGTACTTTGAGGAGCTGATGAAAGAGGAAAATGAGAGAGAGGGGAGGGCAGAGAGAGGGAAGATGGTGAATCAGGACGTGCAGAGTATTAGTAAGGAGGAAGTGAGGGCAGCAATGAAGAGGATGAAGAGTGGAAAGGCAGTTGGTCCAGATGACATACCTGTGGAGGTATGGAGATGTCTAGGAGAGAGGGCAGTGGACTTTTTAACCAGATTGTT
>VUQH01057722.1:0-17387 GCA_015106775.1 Etroplus canarensis
CTGGGATTGACCAGGATGGAAAGGGTTAGAAATGAGTACATCAGAGGGACAGCTCATGTTGAGAAGCTTGGAGACAAAGTCAGAGAGGCAAGGCTGAGATGGTTTGGACATGTTCAGAGGAGGGATAGTGGATATATTGGACAAAGGACGCTGAAGATGGAGCTGCCAGGCAGGAGAAGAAGAGGAAGTCCACAGAGAAGATTCATGGATGTAGTGAAGGAGGGCATGCAGAGGGTTGGTGTGAGGGACGAGGATGCAAGGGATAGGATGAGATGGAGGCAGATGATCTGCTGTGGCGACCCCTAACGGGAGCAGCCGAAAGAAGAAGACTATCGCAGTTAGTAAGCACTTGTTAGTAAAGTTTCGTAAAATTTTTTACTAGTTAGTTTAGTAAATCATTTTTTAAATGAACAACTTTTCAGTGTAAACTCATTGCCTACTTCACAAAATATTAAATTCAAATTTAGCACTAGAAAATATTACACTAAGAGTTAAACTGGGTTCAGTCAGGTCTAAATCATGGTGGAATTGTAAATTTTTAAATAAGTTTGCCTGAGTTACCTGAACTCCCTTTTTATATTAAGCTTTTCAAAGCCTATCTGTATGATAAAAGCAGATACCTGCTATTTATATTTACCTTGTCACAATATTTTCTACTGATGGATCATATACATATTGTATATAGCATTTAACTATGGAGTTATTTATGTTAGATTCAAACCTTACACATACACATTTATATATTTAAACTTCATTTTTCTGTCATTCAGATTTATATTTAGTTATAGATAACTAAGCATCTGTAACAATAATAATAATAATAACAATATTATTATTATTGTTATTATATTATTATTATTATTATTATTATTTCCCCACTGGGATTCTTAAAGTATGCTGATTCTGTGCGTGTGTGCATGTGCATTCGTGGTGAGAAGGGAATCTTTAGTCTTTGAGCGCTACACACAGTGTTGTGACATTCAATCACTCTGATGTGGAAAATGAGTAATTGTGGGTCTTGAGCAGGCACATCCAGGGAAAAAAGTGTGACTCCCACAGGGGGATCACAGATCACTGACATATGTCTGCTCTCTGATATCTGACTGATATGATCAGGTGGTTGCAATACTGTTGCAATACACTTTCTGTTCCAGACCATGTTCACCGACTTAAGAACAAGAATTTTATTAATTCAGATACCGTCTCATTTTTTAGCTTTAAATTTTGAGAGGTTTTGCACAATTACTGGACCAAAACACATGGTTTCAAATTGAAACAATACGAGAACACAGAAAAACAGGGAGAAAAAAATTTTTCATCATCAAAACCGGAGACTTGATGATAAATGTACAAGCCGCTTCACTTCGAAGATTTTGTGCAGCATATTAACTACAGTTTAAAGTACCTAAAAGTGTAAAGAAGAAATGTGAAGTCAGTAGCAATTTGGTACAGTATGTGAAAAGATATCATCGGTAAGTGTAATCAAAGGAAACTGGCAAAACTTGTTCACGCTAATAGGAAGGGCAAAAGTTAATGAATAAAGGTGCATTATAACAGTATTGTACAGAAGAGCATTCTGTGCCACATCTTGTTCAACCTTAAAAATGTGTGGGTCACAGCACCAAATGACTCTAAAAGGCTATACAGCTGTCTGCTATTAAGAAGGAAATAACGACAGAGAGGGCCTATGTTCACCAGACCTACACTGAAGGTAATGGAATGGGGGGGAAACAATTGCCATATCCGAAACCTTTGATTTCTGTTACACCATGCTGCTGCGGGATGAGAATTTGTTGTGAATAGCATCCTGGAACTATCCAGTCTATGTCAGAGGAACAAACAATGGTGGCGTAATTCTGTTAGCTGTGTTTCTTGGCACACATTAGGCAACCTAGCGCCAACTGAGCATCATTTAAATGCTACACCATTCTTAGCTGCTGACCAAAAGCATCTCTTCGTGGCTGCAGTCTACCATTTTCAAAAGCACACCCCCAGCAGAATAATGAACTACATTACACAGCTTCCATCATCTCTGCAAGCTTCCAAGGAAAATGACTTCAGTCTACACAACTGACCTACCATTCACTTAAGATCAATCTAGCACAGCACCTTTGAGCTGCAATTGCAGATCGCCAGCGCAAATGTATGGGCATACAGTGGATATAGAAAGTGAACAAACCCCTGTTAAAATACCAGGTTTTTTCTTATGCTGTAATTAAAGCAAAAAGCATTAGTTTTAGGGTATAAACACTTACGCAACCAGCTTATTGTATATTTTTTTATTTTCCATATTCTTCCCACTAACAGATTTGTTTCTCTTTCAATGGAACTGTACAGGTTATAGGTTACATTAAAGGTTGAAAAAGTCTTGAAACTATTTATTCTGGTCTCATTTTTTTACATCAGAAAAACCTGGTAATTTTACAGGAATGTGTTCATTTTCTATATCCACTGTACACTATGCAGCAACTAAATGATGCGATGAGCTGACAATTAGCTTTCTATCATTCTTTATACAGTGGGTATTTTCCTGAAGGCCAAACATTAAAGAAAGCAAAAAAGCTGCATTTCTCTAATAAAAACTGATGGTTAATTAAACCCCTTCTTTAGGATAATAGATGAAAAACACTGAGACACACTGAAGGCCAGGCTACCAGTACAGGCTGAAGGAAAAAATGTTGTTATTGCATATGCTTCTGAATATTTAACATTAAAAGCCTTGTAAAGAGAAAAAAAGCATCTCTGTCAACCGAACCTGTAGAGCTTTTAATTTGAAATAGTTACATGAAGTCTTGAGCAGTCTTGCATTACAGTGACCAAGAAGGCATGCCATGAAAGTTTTGCATTGCAGTTACAGTAAGCTCAAATGTTATGCATAACTCATTTGCAGTTTGTTTGTGTGATATGAGCAGGAAGACAGGAAAACTGTTGATAGATTTTTTCAACACAATAGTGTCACAACTGTGGAGGATACATTTATAAACCTTGAGAGGTATGTGTTGACATTAAAATGAAGACCCTACCCCACTTTATTCCCCATGCATTTGTATTTGTAACTCCTCATTCTAACTTAACTGTGGGCAGGTCTGAAACTAAGTAGAGTTTTCTAAAGCATCTCGAAGACCACAAAATTACTTTTTTAAATAGCACTTCACTAAAGTAGACCTTGAAAAGAGGCAATCAAGGGCAGATTATTTAATTTGTATGAATCTGCTGAAGCCAGACAACAGTGAAATGAGATTCTATGTTTTTAATGATAATGTGCTTCACTGCAATACATCTCAACCGCAATTTAATCCCAAAATATAACATCAAACCTGCCGTCTTAGTTCGTGACCGTGACAAACATCAAGTTGCTGCACCAATGTTTCCTTCCTGGATATCAGCTTTTTCCATTATTTCTCATCCATTATCACTGAAGGTCAACACAGAACATCAGTCTGAGTAGATTCAGACACCTTGTTCCTGTTGGGCGACTCAGATTTTCACCGGTTCACCTGGCTTGTCTCTGTCAGCGAGTGTGCATAGTGAATGTGTGGGAGTGTGTGTGTGTCCATGTATGCTTGTGTATAGATGTGGCTGTGGGTGTGCATACTATTGAAAAAGAGGGTGAGCTGAGGGCTTCTGCAGCACATAGACTTGTTTTTTTTTTTTTCTGCCTGGCAGGGCAGGCAGACAGAGAGGAGGAATGATGGGAGAGCAGTGCGTGGGTCTGCCAGGGCTGCTGAAGCACATCTAAGGATGACCTTGGAGGTCCAAGGATGAAGGCTGAGTGAAATTTTCAGAGGACATGAAGAGGAAGGAGGCAAAACCTGCCTGTCATGTCACCATGCTGACAAGTGGTGTGGCCGTGTGGGTCATGTAAAGACTACTTTCATCTCCCCAAAGCTGCTACACATTACATTGTAAGAACAAAAAAATAATGATTACAGTTGCACTGAACAGCAATCTATTTTTCCCCAAATGGGGATAAAATGTATTTTTGGCACAATGGAAGATGATGATTTATGTTTTTGTATGTGAAGAGTACAATTTCAGTCATAAGTGCAATAAAACATCCTCACATACTCCAAGCATAAGTCCTCATGCACAAAGTCAACAACTGCCTGTGTAGAAAAAAAAGAGTTTCTGTTTGCTGAGTGCTGGAGGGTGTTCAGACTCTTGCAAGTGACTCCACTCTTAAAGTTAAAGACCACTTGCGCATATCAAGCCAAGTCTGACAGTGGAAGTGGAAATCAATGACGGATCAGACACTTATATGATTGGTTACTTTCAATTCGATCACATGCACAAAACCACCTTGTTTAGTTGTATGCAACTCAAGCTTGCTTAAATGTGATAAGTAACGAAAACTTAGACTACAAGTGGAGAACAAGCTGAAACCCCTGGTACCAAATATTGCATCAGAATCACATGCAGCTTTCGTATTTATGTCTATGCAGATTAGCGTTGTCACAGTTAGCACTGCTAAAGCCCAGGGCTGACGTTATTTTATACTTTGACCCATTTAACTCATTACACTTAATTCACTGAAAAAACATGCATTTCAAACACTGCTGTACCCAAGAAGCCTACATCCTTATTCAGCAAGTAGAAAGAGGTTGACCCTTACAGTCTTGTTAAGCATATAGTTAACATTCTTTCTAGAGTGCCTGTAAGGAGAGGCTAGTGAGAAAATATGAAAAATCTTAACACTAGGATTATATCAGTAGTGAATGCAAAACGTGACTGCATCTTCACAGCAGTAAACTTAAGAGCAACACTCGCAGTGATATCATAAAATAAGATTTGCATTTGATTTTTCATTACAATAAATCTTTATGGGAAACCTAATGAACCATTTTAAGATCACCGTTAGGCTTACGACAGCAAATTTGTGGGAAGTCAACCCAGTTTTGAAAACATCATCTTGGCAGCACAGAGAGAGTGAGGACTTGGACAGACGAAGAGCAGAAGCAGAGCGAAGATGGTGATTGCTGGGCTATCAGGAAATAAGTTGTCTAAATGAAACATTCAGCATCAGCGCTTGTTGACAGAGCAGACTTTTGGTAGATGGTCTGTGTGTGACACCGAGCTGATTATTAAAACCATTCACACAATGATGTGTGCTTGCCCTTTTCATGGTTCATTAACACGATGAGATGTCCTTCCACATTCAAGCCGCAGCTCATTAAGCCAGCCATTAAATCATGCAAGTATTCGAAAATGATTGAAAAAACAGGAATGTGCCATAGAAGATAATGACATCTTACTGTGGTTAAAAAGCTTTGCTTATAAAAAACACAAACACCTGGAAGGAAAATGATAAAGAAAATGCAAGGTTTCTATTATCGTACAAGAAAAATGTCATTATGTTTACTGTGGCAAATCAAAAACCAATTGCATTTCATTTTCATCCAAGCATGTTTGAGTCAGACCAGGCAATGACGGTCAAAGCATATACACTAGGTGTGTATTTCATCTAAAGCAGAATTCAATTTAAGCTGTGACCATATGTTAATACACAACTGATATTAATCTGTATGCTTTCATCTCCCTGCTTTGCAGCTTATTGGAGTGAAGGGGCACTTTTTTCTATTCATAAATAAGCAGCAAAACTATTTAATGCTTTTGGGGCTTTTTGCTTTGTTTTTTCCTGTATGCTTGAGGAAGAAAATAAAACAAGGAAAAAAACTAAGATTTTAAAAGCAAAGCAGTAGATAATTTTGTCAAACAAAAATGTTTTTCTGATCACTGATTAGTCCAAAGACATATATCCTTTAATCACTTAAGTATAAGATGTGTAACTTTAAATGAAGACTGTTCACACTGGATTTTACAGGTTACTGTAATTTGGCAAAACCCTGAAATAAAGAGAAACCTTAACATGTATTTGAATGAATGGTCCAGCAGTTTAAAAGAATTTTGACAAGATCTCAGATGCTTAAAATGTCAAAGAATGTCCACCTGCACAGCATTACATTGTATTTTTTGGCATACATTAGCTTTCTAATTTTACTTTAATAACTATTTTGATAAGTCACACGTATCTGTCATTTCCAATAGTTGAAAGCAGGGTTAGTTAGAGAAAGGTGCACAATTATCCATATAAGTTGGATAAGCCCACAGAAAACGGGGGAGGCATTCATGATGAGTCACAAGAGACTGATTACATAAACTAATCCCACAGTGAAGCTAAAACCTTGAACAATCTGCAGCTGAGTAGGAGGTAGTGGGGTTAATATGCTTTTTGAAATAGTTCAGTAATCTAGGTCATGTCAAGGTAACCTAATGCAACTGAGAAAGCAACATTAACATAAAACACATAATAACATGTCCACAAAAAACAAACATGACTCTAAAGTTACCAAGGAAACAACTATAAAGCTCCTACTCATACTCTGAGGACTAGCTAAAGCCTAAAATTAAATAGGTCTCCCACCAAGACAGCCCTTATTACCTTATCTTGGATCAATTTTCCAGACTTCTCACCACTAGTTCAGTAGCAACACTAGTAAAC
Organism: Etroplus canarensis; assembly: GCA_015106775.1. Taxonomy (NCBI): domain Eukaryota; kingdom Metazoa; phylum Chordata; class Actinopteri; order Cichliformes; family Cichlidae; genus Etroplus; species Etroplus canarensis. Next base: position 6,500 of record VUQH01057722.1, read on the forward strand.
AGCCAATGGTGTTATGAGAAATAGCGCATGTATTTGCCAATAATTGGCAAAAAGAGGCCTTTTCCTCTGGTTCTTCACGTCAAAATAAATCAACTGAATATAGGGGCTTTTATGTCTGGTTGTGGTATAAAAACTAAATCCATTTTTAAATCTAATTCAATACTATTACGTATCAGTTACTTTGGAGTGTCACCTGATCACCCTCAGGCCATCAAGGTCAGAGCAACTTTTTGTTCTGCCACAAAAGTTTCAACTCAGCCTTCTGCCTCAGTGATGTATCAAAACATCTGAATTCGTACCTATACACTTATAAATAATAGAGCACTGATTTTCATTGGGCCAAGCAAAGAATATTTTAGAACATTTGTTCTTGTTCTTTAACATATAAAAAAAGGTAGACTTTGCTTGTGCATTGCCCCAAATAGCTTTTAAAAAGGAAAGTTAAATTTTTGTAATCTTTATATCTGCACTTGTAAAAATGTAATTAAAATACTGCCAGATGAACTGCTCAAAAATGCTAAATTAAGAATATATATTCATGATAAAGGCACTTGCTGTATAAAGCTCCCCCACCCCCACCAAATGGCAGATGGTGTCTTTTTCTGGCAGTCTCTGGCAGCCACACCATCCGTCTGCTGATGACAGGAGCCATTTTACTAATGTACTCAGGAATGCTTTGCATGTCATACAGCGTCCTTGACACTCACCTCGACTGTCTCCAGCTGCAGTTAGAAAATTTATGCTTACATAATTATACATGCAATATTTATAATACAGCTACAATTGTTTCTTTATTTTCTAGTACAACAGCATCTAAATATCCATCCCAGCTATCAGTTTTATATACCTACATACAGTGTAGCTCTGGGCTTCAGCATTGCTAGCTTTCCTGGCTTATTTGGCTTGGAACTCCCAGGTTCCTACAGATGTCCTGCCACCAATCTGTTATGTGGCCTTTAGATAGCTTGGCCCTTTCAGTTCTCATTATTCCCCCTCCATTTGTTTCCACCCAGCCGGATGTTTCCACTCCAAATAGCTTTCTAGTGTCATTTCTACAGATCCTCTTGTCACTCAGCTTGATGGCTTGCTTGTAGACAAAGTGACTGATGGCTGTACCCTTCATAAACCTGTACTCACTTTTCATGATGGCCTGACTTAAATAGTTCAAGCCTATGCAGAACAACATTGAGAATGCGCATTAGGTTGGCATGGAGAACAAAATGATATTCATTTGTACTTAAGAGCTGTTGATTTTCTCTGCAGTTCTTCAGAGTTTCTGATGAAGCCTTAGTACGCTGTTGACCTTGCATACAAGATATACCAAGAATCCTCAAGAGCTGCACTGTGTTATGGTTGTTCAGTCAATATCACATCTGGCAACCGAGTTCATATTTATCACAATATATAAGATTTATTCAAAATCCATTCAAAGTGACTAATCCATCCATTCATATCGATTATTCTGAGGATCATCTTTGTAACACATTCATGAAGTACATGTGATGAGAGAACAAAGTTTACAACTACCTGTGTTAAGTTTTACAGTTTGCTTTATCCTGGTAGTAGAAAGAAACTTTGTACATTTAATAAATACCATTTAACTAATCTGAGTAAAAATTTGAGTACTTTAGTTCTTTACTTGTCTATTTCATTTTCAGCCTTTTACAAACTTTTACTCAGTTCAGATAAAACAGGACAGAACTCCATCTAAACAGCAAAATGCTATTTACACATTAATGTATCAATAAAAATCCAACAAAGTAATACCTTAAATAGTATAATTGTCACATGATACTTTTTTTATGAGTACTTTTAAGTTAAATACTAATTGCACACTTATAATAAAAGCTATGGTAAGATGTAGTTTTTCCCACAGAAAACTCAAAGCACAATTCTGAACTGATCTGAGAAAAACAAGTAGACTTTTACAACTGTTCTTGGCTCTTTTTTTAGTATTTAGCAAAATCTAGCTTATGATGACAATTCAATATACTCAAAAGTGAAATGTAGTGGGGGGAAATTGCTATTCAAGGGTTGGCAACAATTGCCTACACAGCATATCAACAGACTTACGAAAAAGACAATATAAAAAAAAGTCTGACAGTAAGCACAATAAAAGGTGTCAATATGGGCAATGCATTTTAAAGACCTCTTTAGTCTCAAGTTGGATTTGGAGCTTGCTTTTCTTGTCCTGGACGGGTAAATGAAGGTAACATTTAGTTACTGAATAGCCAGGGAACACAACAATTTTCTGGGCTAGGTCACTAACAGCTGCCTATTGTCAGTATATTATTAAAGCTTAGAGACAGATAAGAGGAGAGCCTCAGGAGGGCAGCTGTATTTAATTTTTTCCCCCTCATTTTCTAAATTTCTGTCTACTGCTCCCAAAGGTCACATTTTTATTGAAGGGCTTATTCTTTTGTGTATAAGCCCTTCCATGAAGTATTATGTAAACTGAGTTTTATTGTAATGTAGTGTTTGATGCAAGTTCTTGTACCACCACTGTTCAACTGTTTCAGCTTGAAATTGTTGCAGTGACACTTCTGTCTCTGCCTTCAGAAGCTGGTGCTTTCAGCCTCTGGTGTTGTTTTTTATCTCGTTGCTCCTGCACTGACACGCATGTTCCTTTAATTTCAAGACTATGATGTCTGACAGGAATTTCATGTTGTACAGCAGCTGGATTTGTGTTATTTCCATCAAGATTTTTCACCATCCATATTGTCCTCACTTGAGAGTCAAACTGACTCTCTTTTCATTTGACTGCATGATTTATGCGAGGTAATGCAGCAATATTTAGATTCTTTAACTAGTAGGTGTGAATCATTTCAGCACCTAATTGTTACTCTCCCGCCCAGTGTTTAAGAAGTCAATTAGTATCTGAATTACTGAAGTCATTTCTTTCACCAAAACATTCATTTATGCAGGTCTATAGGCCAAGTGCCACATTTAAACCTTTTTGTGTTGCTGCTTTTCAACATCAATAACATTCAATACTACCTGAATTATAACCTCCGGATTTATACCAAGGACAGCTGTGAAATGCGTTCCATGTGTATAAAAATGACAGCAAAATATCTAGGTGAAGCTTAGCACGGACTTCATTGTTAAAATTCATAACACATTTCAGATACACAATCTTTCTTATTTTAGGAGCTAAATAGACACATATAACAGTACAGGCCAGTTTGGTAGGTCAATTTAATTGAGTAATGATGAGGCAATCTAGGAGTTCATGCAGTAAAGTTTACTGGTCAACAGCTTATGAGAAACACTTCTGTAAATGATTCTGATCCTATTATTTTCAGCTCAGAGGAGGCCGGGAGTCACAGCAGGTTACTTAATTTGATCTCATTCTGTAATGAGGATAAACATCTTTCTAATAGGCACTGCCAAGCACTACAGGACCTGGTCGGGAAGCTCTGAATGGCTCCCAGTGATAGTCCTATTCCTGTATACTGGATGTAATTCCCCAGATCCTTCATTTAGAGCTAGAACATATACAAGACTGTAAAGCATGATGGAAAATAGGTTTTACTAAATGCGTTCTCATCCCACATTGACTGCTGTTATGGCCATTATCACTTAACATTAGACAGTGGAGGAGTTTACATACAACAGCTACTGTAATTCCCACTCATTTAACACAAGCCTGAGTGGAAGGAGCTCAGATAATGTTGAACACTATCCTGCTGAGACACTATTAGTTAATAAAAGCCATGCCAAAGGAGCCTCTCCCTTTCCTCTCATTGCGCTTATTTGCTAGAAATCGATTTGTGTCTCTCCTGCTGCCATTGTGTCTGACAGATGTCTTTTTGCATTCACACTGCAAGCAGTCATAGTGTCTGCAGCTAAACTATTTCAGGCAAGATAGGAGGTCTCTATGTTGGCATAGGAGCACAAAAACCCTATTAGATGTTCTCTACTGCAGGTGTTGTTGACAGGTAACTGGATTCTAAGATTAGTTTTGTATAAAAGGAAGTTGGGAAACACCTTGATGTTATTTCTTGAAGAATGTATTTGTTCTAATCAGCTAGTCACAGCAGATGAGTTTGTAAGAAGTACCCTGTTAGCCCTGTAAAGCCGTAGGGTTTATGTGTCAATCTGCTAAAACACAACTTTAGTTTAGAATGAACTTTTCTTCTAGCCACAGCAGTGAATCAGTTTTCCATTCTTCTGTGAACTATCCAAGCATGCGCAGGGTTTCCTAAGGGTTCCATACATACAACATGTAAAAAATAATGCAATACATGACAGTAAAATTAAATAATATGCAGTGATTTTCACAGCAAGCTAACATAGCTTCATTACCAGACAGACAAAAGGCAGAGAGTAACACATTTTCAGGAGAAATGAAAAATTACCTTTAATGATAGTAAGTTATAAGTTTCTTTGTAAAAGCCAAGTGATAGTTTGTGGTGCATTTTAGCTGGCAAAATATGCAAAATTTGAGCATTCATTTATCAAACTCAAAATCCTTTCCTTTCCTTAGGTTAGCAGCATGTAAGGACAAAAGCTGTTCAGATCAATTCACCAAAACTATACCAGCACAGCAGAAATTTTAGCAGGGATAGTTCAGGCACAGAGAGAGGAGAGAAAACAGTCACGTCTAAAAGATTACTCACAGTCAGTAAATGTAAATAAAATGTTTATGGTTAAGTACTGAGTGTCCAAAAATATAGCTTATAGCTGAAATAAGTTCGCTTTTTGCCTCAAAAGAAGATCACCATTCATCAGTCATTACAAGCATTCAGTGCTGCTACTTTTTATTTTTTATTAAAGTGAACTTTCTGTAGATGTAGTTGAGTGGAACATGACCAGTTACAAATATGTTCAGTGTGATGAATCAGTAGCTGCCCACTGTCAGTCCTATGTATATGGAGATAATGGAAAAAATAAGTATATAAAGGCAACAGCATAGCTGTAATATTATTGTTATTAACTTGTACTATGCAATGAATTATAACTAAATGGCTAAAGCTGAGCTAGGTAAAGTTCTTATGTGAGTAAACCAGGTGTATTATGAACTCATCAGGTTCAAACAGAAAGGCTGCAGGAGGTGTCTGTTAGACTTTCCAACTTTGCCTTATTTGCAGACTTTAATTTGTGGATATCAAAGCTGAAATCAGTCTTCCTGCTGTGTTTGGGAGTGTGAAGTGATTAAATTACTCTGAGATCTGAATTTGAGCAATAAAAACATAAGAGGTTTATGCCATGTCTATAGAGCTGTATCAGTTCAGGCTGTGGCTGTGCATGCTTTGTGCAAGTGTAAATTACAGCTTTTTTTAATAAGTATTCCAATTATCAATATTATAATTGGTAATTATGTAGCTGGTTACGATGCTTTACATGCTCTGTAATCAGCCACAACACAACACTCTCAGAGTTGTTTTAAAATCGAGGTACTCACCAGCATCAAATGTTAATTTAATTAAGAGGAAAAGTTAGATGTGTGTGGAGTTTTTTTGTTGCTTTTTTAATCAACTGTAAAAGTGTGGCCCTGGATACAGGTTCTATCTATTCTGAGTCAGTGTTACCAGTGAGCTGTGAGAAGTCAGTGCACCTCCTTGCTGAACAGGGTGAAGGGAATCAATCTTCTCTTTTCAGGGTGTGCATTCAAAAATTCTCTACTGTATACAGAAAAAATTGATTGCCTAATTGTTATAAAAGAAACCTGGAGCACAAGGAAGTAAACACTGCTTCACTGCAATTGCATAATATTCAAAAATCAAATTTTTGAAGCATGCACTGCTAGTAGTCACCTCTTATTATATACACAACATTTTCACACAACAGTCATTTTGCACAATGAGGATAATCCCTTAAATCAGGCTTGTATTGTCAGTATTGAGCTGATCCCCTTTGATTTCCTTATCACACTGATCTATTGTCAGCATGTATGCTGATAAAAATCAAAGACACAAAGAGGTTGGATTATGAAGAATAGAGAGAAAGAAATCTAATCAAATTATACATAGTCTTTAAGCTCTGAACAGGTGCTAAGATGGCAATTTCAATGTGCTCAATTTACTTTGATGGACTGGCACGCTCATCATAAATCAGCAAATAATGCACATCACATGTATCTTCTATGTTGTGTATACTCAGTGGGAAAAAAGGTTGGAGCACAAATTAGTACACTACATATTTTTCCTCATTTGGCTTTTTGGCAATTCACGCATTCTCTTTGTGATTTTTATCAATTGTAAAAAAGTTTGTGTTATTCAAAGTTCAGTTTAGCTCTGGTTGTTTGGTGAGATGGTTAAAGAACATTAGTTCTGATTTCACCTGTGTGCATTTTTTAACGTGGTTCTATGGTTGCATTTCTTTCTGGTTCTGCAGTTGTGTTTAATATTGTATTTTCATCTCTTCGGCTTTCTGTTTTGAAGTTTCGCACAAAGGCTGAAATAAAAACTGACAGTGTTCATTAATACTGTATCTACACCACTGTGATTTAACCTCACGACAGCCAATTTAAGAACTCTGTACCTATGGGGTGATGTAATGTTATAGAACTCAAACTACATTCCCGGCAACAAATACTGCTAAATGAATTGTATCACCCATTGAGAATACTGTTAACATGCTAGCTTTCCAGTAAAGTAATGACAGTACAGTTGATTCTTACTACAGCTTGTACTAGTGTGTCTTAGATGGAAACTTTTGACTGACGTGAGAGCTGTGTACTATAGCACATCAGAGTTGCTGAAAAAAGTAAAAAAACAAAAAAAAACAAATAATGTGAAGGGGCTGATAAACCTACAGAGAATTATCACCTGCATCTGCAGCTCTCCTTTTTAAAGAAATTTGAAGTCAGTCTCATCTAAATGCTCTATTGTTTGGATTCAACTTCAGCATTATTGCTACCTCTTACCACTCGTAAATGATTTCTGCAGCAAAGAACTGATAACTACATGCACTACACAGCAGACAGAGTTAGCAATATTCAGACGCTGAACCAGATATTTTCTTAAAGACCAAAAACAGAACTAAAAGGAACTGAGAACTTTTTAATTAAGCAACATGAATACAAATTTAACCCTGAAAAGTGCACAATTTTAAGTCTTAATATAATTTTAACCAGTAAGTTATTTTTTAAAAAGCACAGTTATTATGAAGGAGAAAAATAGCATTCAAAAACATTAGCAACAAGACTGTGAACATGTTTATTCTGGAGTAAGGTTTGGCATTTTAGCATGGTAGCCCATGGGGACTGCCTCACGCATGAGGCCACTCAACATACCTCATATTTTTGGCATTTTCATGTTATTCGCACTTGGTTACTACAAAACTATTAAAGGACTGCAAAAAGACAACTTTATTAGTTATTCACACCAGCTTGTCAGAGATAAACTACAACATGCTGATACATAAAGTGAGAGGGAATTCTTTCTGCTTAGAACATTAATAGCCTAGTTTTTGATACACCACAAGGACAACAATACTGGGCCACACCTCTTAATCACTGAATTCGGGTGTTTCATTCAGTCCCGTTACCACAAAAACACGACCATAAAGTCAAGCACCCAGCCATGCAGTCATCCTTTAGCAAACATTTGTGAAAGAATGAATCATTCTGAAGTGTTCACCTCGTACTATAACAGGATGTCACATTGCAACAAGTCATTTTGTGAAATTTCTTTCATCAATTGTCAGTGGAAGTATGGCAAAGTAGAAGCGTTTAGGAGCAACAGCAACTCAGCCACAAAATGGAAGAGGAAGGAAGGATGGATGGATGGATGGATAAATGGATGGATGGATGGATGGATGGATACAATTTTAAAGTTACAAGAAACATTAGAGGGGCTATTGTTGATTGTTTTGTTTAGAAGTTTTTATAAGAGAGCAACAAAACACTAATTTCTGAGCTGCTGTATCTTTGGCTTGTAATTTTTACAAATTGACTACATTTTATGCAGCAGGGAAACTTCAAAATAAAAAAATAAACACCAAATATATTTTAAAAAAAGAAACAAAAACTCAAAGGCATAACTGCAGAAGCCACAGAGATCTTGGCCAGAGGAGCCATGGTTCCAGTGGGGAGTACACAGCATTTTTGTTAGGGTCAGGCAGCAGGAGAGAGATGCTTGTCAGAGGTCACTACATACAGGTCATAAATATGGTAGACAGGCTAATCTGGCCTATGACAAGAAAAGGGCAGCTCTACTGTAATGGGTGATAAATGTCAGAGCCTCCCTACAGCCTCAGATGAGTGATTGTTAAACAGCTTCTCTTAGCCCAAAGCTTCTAGCCAGACTGACAAGCAGTAGAGGAAACATTTACACGGATGGAATGGCTTGTTTGGATGACCCCCCCACCCCCCCACCCCACTGTCGCCACAGGCAAAATGAGAGAGGAGATTAATCAGGCTGTTAGCATGTTTGATGGAGAGGAGAGGAGAGAGGAGAGCAGGAATCCATGTGTTCAGAGGAGAGTGTAAAAGGTAACAAAATGAAGAGGAGAGTTGTGCCGTTGTGATTCATCAGGGGTTAGTGATCCACTGAGGAGCAATAATTTTTAAAGTAACAGGCCTTGATTGCAATAATGTCCCCATAGCAACTATTATCTTTAATGACTATTATTATTACTGTCATAAATGGAGAGTGAAGGAAGTCTTATTGAAATATAGTGTTATGCAACTGCACTTTCAGACGTCTTCACTGAACAAAAACAGTTTTCCTTTATAAATCTCGCAACTTTAAACTTTCAGATGGGGAATATTATATGGAGACACATATTTATTATTTTTTACAAATGCCACTTATACCCACTTCACTACAAGTCTGTTCTGTGTTTTGAAACCTCTTTATTTTGTTACATATATTTGTCAGGGATATACTGGAGCTTGGGTAACAATAGCAGAGCAACAGCATTACAGTAGGAAGTGACTTACATTTGGAGACTCTGGAGACTTTCGTTTTAACCTCACCACCACCTGAACCAGCACAACCGTCCTCATCATCACAGTCCCCGCTGTAACGCTCCTCTGTATCGCCACTTCCTGTTTCAATCTGATCCAGTGAGCCCAGTTTAGGGATGGACTTTCCCTGCAACAGCTTTTGGGGAGGGGGGGACAGAGGACAGAGACAAAATTACAACTTTTCAGTTTAAAAAAGTAAGAGAATAAATCAGTTTCACCCTAAATTCTAGGATATACCTTAACTATGTGTGATATTCACTTTAGTAAACAAGGTCCTTCAATGACCAGAAGTGTACTGCAAAGTGAGATTAATGGGTTAGCCAGCTATGTTGATCTTAAAGTAAGAGTTTTCAGTGTCTCAAAGGTGGGCGTCTTTTAACCTGGCCGAATCACTGGGGTAACTTGTACTAAACTCATAAGCTAGTCCACAGCAGGTTATGTTAAGCGTTTTGGTTAAAATCATCTGGATGCACCATGTTTTCACCGATTTTATTTAAAGTATATTTTGAGTGCATTATAGACCATTTGCTGTGGGAATAAATTTTATATATACCTGTCAAGTCATATCTTACTAATATCACTGAATGACTCCCAGCTGTAAAGTTACAGCAGTGCACACTGTGGTCACGTTGTCATGGGAGCTCCTCCTATTCAGATGGTAATGCAAAAAATGTATAAATGTTTATAAGTTTCTTCCTAATTGGCTAATAAGTATCGTTTACAATCACAGAATAGCAGTTATCTAAATTCAGATTATATCTGTAGTCTGTTAATCACAGACAACATTCATCCATTAAAAATAATTTCACTTTAATCTGTCAACAAACTTAACCCTTGTCCTGCCAGCTGTAAGATCAGCTAAACAACCGACAGTGAATGAAAACACTGGAAGTGATCAATATATAGATGACCAGCAGTACACGAAACTTGTCTGGGACATCAATATATTGATGTCTGGCAGGACAAGGGTTAAATGTTTGTTTCCATGTCCTTTATTAGGCTTTGGGAGAGGGTCAGCACTGAGCATGCCAAATAACCAGTAATATTTAGATGTATCACATGAAAGTTTCAGAGCACTAAGGTGCAACTGTCACGTTAAAAATAAACAGCAGCACTGAGAAAGACTGAGCATTACAATAAATATATTAACTCAAATTGATGTTTATTTTACGCTCAGTGCACTCTTGATGATCATGAATTAAGCAGTAAAATTAATTCTTATGGTTCCCAAGTTCAACTACTTTCTGCAGCAACACTTTCCTCTCTTATTTGCAGCAACAGTGTTGCATATCTCCTTTATTATAGCTAGCACCCATCCATCTGATAATGACTCTGATTGGAGTTGGCAGTTGTTATCTGATCCATTTCGTGTGGAACAAAACGCCCCCTTTTGTGCAAATGTGCCCAGATCCTGAAGCAGAAAGTCCGTGTTGACTTTCCTTCATGACACCGGTTACCTCCAACTAAGGTTTTAGGTTTTGCGAAGCCAGCTAACACAAAAAAAGCCTGGATGTGTTGAACTTGATTCATAGTACACCCATCAGGACAGGATAAGATCTGAAAACTATTGAAGACTATTTGACCCTCTCCCCTCAGGCAGGAGGCTAAGGTCCATTAGGACCAGAACCTCCCGCCACAGGAGCAGTTTCTTTCCTTCAGCTGTAAAAATCATTAACAGCAAATAACCCACAACCGGAACTGCACTTAGAATTGCACGTTCACATTGCATCTGTCACCAACATGTACATCTGTATATACAGAGTTCTATAAGTTATAAATATTATAATTTTTATAGTTTTATTGCCTTATTATTTATCTTATTCTGCTCCAGTTTTATTTATCTATCTTGTTCCTTTATTCTATGTCTGTTTGTTTGTTTGTTTTATGTTGTTGCACCAGAACACCAAAGCAAGTTCCTAGCCTGTGTAGTTTCACTGACAATGGCAAATAAAAATCATTCTGATTCTGTTT
>VUQH01057723.1:0-10352 GCA_015106775.1 Etroplus canarensis
TGTGCAGAGGAGGGATAGTGGATATACTGGACAAAAGATGTTGAAGATGGAGCTGCCAGGCAGGAGGAGAAGAGGAAGAGCACAGAGAAGGTTGATGGATGTAGTGAAGGAGGACATGCAGAGGGTTGGCGTGAGGGTGGAGGATGCAGGGATGGTGTGGGATGGAGGCAGATGATCTGCTGTGGAGACCCCTAACAGGAGCAGCTGGAAGAAGAAGTCAGAATGTGATTGAGTTGTTGACTTTAATTGAACAGAGTTGTGTTAGCTGTTTAGAAGTTACAGTCATAAAGAGAAAAAACAGACAAAGTTCTACGTGCTGATTTAAGTTGGACCTTTTTTCTCTTTGTAGATCAGGACAACTATCAGACCCTGTTTGGGGTCTTGGATAACTGCTTCCTGGTTGCCTATGCCATCGGGATGTTTTTCAGGTTTGTACGCGCAGTTTCTGCCTCACCTCGTTTTCGTGTGAGTGCTGTAATGACTCATCTCTCGTGCTCGCAGCGGGATATTTGGAGAGCGCCTCCCTCTGCGGTACTACCTGACTGTTGGGATGCTGATGAGTGGATTGTTCACCTGTCTGTTTGGCCTCGGCTTCTACTGGAACATCCACTCACTGGGGTACTACGCCTTCATCCAGGTAAACAACAGATCTTTATTATATGAAAGTGTCGTCTTTTATAAATAAGAGCTACATCGTTGAAATAAGGAGTGACTGCTAATACCACTGCAAAACAGTTTTAAGAGTTCTAACCTGTTTTCTTTGTATTATGCTCACTCTTGAGTATGTGAGCATGTGTAAAATTCCTGTAGTTATTTTAATATTTTCTATCCACTATTGGACATAAAGGGGGCAAGAGACTGTAGAAATGCCCCTGCAAAAGCAAGGAAGATAAACTGAGAGATAAATAATGCATAACGATCTGTTTCCTGTGTAAAAGTTTTCTGAGGATGAAAGTGTGTTTTGGTGAATAACTGACTGTAAATGTGCAGGGAAACCATATGACGCGCTGCGCTGCAATGATCAGTTTGCTAATTGTGTTTTTAACTGTAAGAATATTGTTGGACTCCTATTTTCATAATCCTTTAACTCTGTCAGTCCTTCAGAGGAAGTTTCTCCTTCCAGCTTATCAGAACATTCTTTGTTACGCTATATGGACGAAAGTATTGGATGGCATCACTTTATCATTGAATCCAGGTGTTTGATTCAGTCCCATTAAAGCCAGCAGCTAGCCATGCAGTCTTTCCAAACATGAGTTCAGAATGGGTGGTGCTAAAGAGCTCACTGAATTCCAGTGTGGTACTGTAACAGGATGCCACCACTGCAACAAGTCAGCTGGTGACATTTGTTCCCTCCTAGATATTCCACCATCAGCTGGAAGTGGGATTATTGCAAAGTGGAAGCATTTAGGAACCCCAGCAACTCAGCCACCAAGTGTCAGACCACGTAAAGTTACAGAGCGGGGTCACTGAGTGCTGATGCACCTAGTGTTTAAAAATCCCCACCACTCTGCTCACACAGTAACTGCAGAGTTTCAAATCTCCTCTGGCATTAACAAAAACTGTGCTGCAGAAGCTTCATGGCCGAGCAGCTGCATGCAAGCCTTTACATCACTAAGCACAATGCCAGCTGTTGATGGAGTGGTGTAAAGCACACTGCCACACTGCCACTGGACTCTGGAATCACGCGTGTCTATCTGGCAGTGTGATGGATGAGTCTGGGTTTGGTGAATGCCAACAGAACATTACTTGCTTGACTGCACTGAGCAAACTGTAAAGTTTGGAGGAGGGATAATGCTATGCAGTTGTTTTTCTGTGATTGGCTGGGCCTCTTAGTTCCAATGAAGGGAAATCTTAATGCTTCAGCTCACCAAGACATTTTGGACAATTCTATGCTTCCAACTTGCATGACTGTACCCTAGTGCACAAAGCAAGCTCCATAAAGACAGGATTGGATGAGTCTGGTGTGCAAGAACTTGACTGGCTCACACAAAGCCCTGACCTCAATCCCATTCAGCAACTTTGGGATGAACTAGAACATCAGGGTCTGACCTTGCAAATGCTCTTCTGGACAAATGAGTAAAGAAAAAGGCTTCCTAAAAGAGTGGAAGCTATTATAGCTGCAAAGGAGGCACCGACTCCACTTTTTATGGATTTAGAATGGGATGGCATAAAACTCCTGTAGCTGTAATGTGTAAGTGGCCCAATACTTTTGTCCATATAACGTAGCAATGAGGTACTCATCCTAAGCTAACAAAAATACTGTAATTTGTAGTTACAGGTGATTATAGACAACAGAAACACACTAGTCCTTAATTAATAATTGTCAAAATAATTTTTATATTAATCAATAGGTAAAACAGTTGCAGGTTGTTGCCTTGTAAGGGTATAATTACAGTGTTGTATATTAAAAAAATCAATATGTCTGATACAGGACTGTGTTTCCAATCACTACAGACATGAATGAACTAAAACAATCATCAGATCACACACCTCCCATGTGTTTCTGGACTTCAGGGACTGATGTGCAGACCAGTGGGTTCACTGGATTTAAGTTGCTCCCTATTGTGGAGAGCTTCCCCTACAGAGGCCTAAAGCTGTGCACGCCGCTCTATCGCTGAACATGCCACATAAATGCACTGCGTAGATGGGTCACACACTAGTTACAACACATACAGCCAGGTTCATAAGTTTTTGGACAATTCTTTTTTGTAATGTTGCCTCATCACAGCGCAGTGGTTTCTTTAATATGTCAAAGTCTGGTTAATGTACAGACTTTCAGCTTTAATTCAAGGCATTTTTATACATAGTTACCTACATTTTCAGAGCCTCAAAAGTAATGGGACAGTTTGACAAGCAGTTTCACAGCCACATGATTTCTGTTCCTTTATTTCATGACAAACTGACCATTTATAAAATGCCTTCAATTCCTAAAAAGTTAATGGGGTTTTTTTTGTCTTTAATTAAAGCTGAAAGTCTGCACTGCCAGCACGTCTGGATTTTTGGATTTAAAATCCACTGTGGTGGTATACAGTCACTGTCCAAATACTTCTGGATGTAACTCCCCTTCAAACGATTATAAAGCTGTATTTAAGTTTCTGTTTGTGACCTCATGTCACTCCTGAACTGTCCTTTAGAAAGTAAACTGAGTTTAGTTCATCTGGGAGTGAGAGTAGCCAAACCACCCCGTTATTTTTGGTGCTGCATATAAAGGTGAGTTTGGTGACCATGAACAGGAAGCGTGGTGATCAGATGAGCGTCTCTCTCGTTTGTCTGGTTGCTCGGCTCTGTAGGAATGTTGCTCCCACTCAGTGCCTCGTTCCAAACGAAGGCACTGGCAGGAGTTTGTTTCACTTCAGGTTTTTCAACTCTTTGACCGTTAATAACCACGACCGAATGGGTTGGATTAGGGCAGAAACAAATGGGACACACATCCTGTACTACAGACTTTATTTTTCTGATTAATTTAACATTTTATTGACTGGTTAACGTGTTCAGAAAACTCATTCTTTGTTTCACCACAGTCATTTATATATAACATGAGCAGCCAAACCTTCCCCCAGCCTGCTGTAATAGAGCATGTGCAGTGAAAAAAAAAAAAAAAAATGTTGTTTTGTAGCTCTAAAATGTCACATGAGCTTCATATCACATGACCAGCAAACTGCACCAGTAACTGCTGTCAAAACATAACTAGAAATATTATTTCAGGCATTGGTAATAAACACACCCTGATTCCATAAAAGTTGGGACAGTTTTAAAATATAAATACACAATGCAGCACATCTCAAATCAACATTTTATTCACAAATCAAATACATTAAATCAACATTTCATGAAAATTACCATCTGATCTTTAATTTGATGGCAGCAACACCTCTAAAGTTAGGACAAGAAAAGGCTGGAGAGAGAAGTGGTACTAAAAAAGAACCAGCTGGAGGAACATGTTGCAACAGGCCAGGAATGTGATTGGATATAAAAAAAGCACCTCAGAAAGGCAGTCTCTCTCAGAAGTAAAGATGGACGGAGCTTCAGCACTCTGCCACAAACTGTCAGTTTGAGAATAATCCTCCTTAATGTAAAACTGCAAAGACTTTGAATGTTCTATCATCTACAGTACTTACAAACGCAGGTTAAAGCGCCATCATGCAAAGAAGAAGCCACATGTGAACATGGTCCATGAACACTGCAGTCTTCTCTGACCGAAGTTCATTTAAAATGGACTGAGACAAAGTGGACAACTGTTCTTCAGATTAATCCAAATTAGAAATTTTTGGGAATCATGGACATGCTATCTTCCACACTAAGTGGAGAGGGACCATCCATCTTGTATCAGCACTCAGTTCAAAATCCTGCATCTCTGATGGTCTGAGGGTGCATTAATGCCTATGGTACTGACAACCTGCACACCTGGAAGGGCATCCTAATCCGCAAACATGTATATACACGTCTACAGACCACATCTTTTCCAGGGAGGCCTTGCATATTTCAGCAAGATGATGCTAAACCAGACTGCAGCTGTTCTTCATAGTAGAATCCAGGTTCTGGACTAACCTGTCTGCGTTCCAGACCCATCACCAACTGAAAACATTTGGTGCATCATGAAACAAAGTACCACAAAGACCCAGGACTGTGGGCAACTGGAATCCTCTATCAGACAAGAATGGGACAACATTTGTCTCCCACAGGTCCAGCAGCTGCTCTCCCCAGATGTTTACAGACTGTAGTTAAAAGAAGAGGGGGCGCTGCTGTCATCAGATTCAAAATGAGCTTTTATTTTTCCAGGAACTAGTAAAATGTCTCACTTTAAACATTTCATATGTCTTCTTCTAACTGTACATTTTGTTTTGTGGAAATTTACATACATTCCAAAAAAGTTGGGACAGGGGCCAAGAGTAGGCTAGAAAAACTGTGGAATGCTCAAAAATACCCAGCATTCCACAGGTAAGTAGGTAGATCCTTCACTGATCCTTTAGTTACAGCAACGTCACACCCACGCAAAAATGATGTTGCTGCAATAAACTAATGATCTATCTACATGACTATAAAAACAAGGTTAAAAGATCATGTATACACATTTCAGAGCTATGCTGTTACACTAAAAACCATTACAATACAATAACTGTGCTAAAGAAGGAATTATTACATAAAACAGAATGAGGAGCACAGAGAAGGTTGATGGATGTAGTGAAGGAGGACATGCAGAGGGTTGGTGTGAGATGGAGGCAGATGATCCACTGTGGAGACCCCTAACAGAAGAAGCAGAAGAAAAAGGTGTAATGTCACAACGTGTGAGAAGAGCAACAAACCAGAAGAAGAGCTGCACATGGAGGCCACATCAGCGTGCGGTATCCAACTTGTGAAGAAGAAGAAATTGCACTTAGAAAAGCCTTGGGTCGTCTTCCAACATGAAGGTTGGCAGTTTGATCTCTGGCTTCTCCAGTCTGCATGGCAAAGTGTCTTTGAGCAAGACACCGAACCCCAAATTCCTCCCGATGCATCCATCAGAGTGTGAATGTGTACATGATAGTTAAATAGAATAAAGTGCTGTATGAAGTGCTATAGAAGTACCAGTCCATTTAAAACGGGAAGCAAACAACATCCACCGAAAACACGAGGCTGAACTTAAGAGCAGGATGAGACTAAAACACGAACAGGGAGCAGAACGAAGACACACAGTGACAGTCAGAGCTAAGAACTCAGACTGTAACCAGAAATGAACTAAAAACCTCAGTCATTCACAGGCAGTGATGCCATGAGGTTCTCCACTCTGTCAAAACAGTTTGAGTTCAGCATCCACAGTCCAGAAGATCATCAAAAGATTCAGAGAATCCAGAGAAATCTCTGCACATAAAGGGCAACACCAACAACCAACGCTGAACGCTGCGACCTTCAGTGAAACTGGCAGCCTTCTGTGATGATATTACAACATGGGTACTAGACTGGCCTGCCTACCCCCCAGACCTCGCTCCCATTTAAAAGGTTTCAACAGAGTGCGCACACTGCTGAGTGTTGTCCTCGTTTTATTCACATTTTACTCAGTGTCCCAACTTTTAAAAACTAGGATTGTAAGATACATTTGATAAATCTACAAGTTTGAAAGCGAAAACGCCACCTTTAGTGTAAGAGAAATTAGAATCTGACACCGTTTGAGAGGCTGAACCATCTCACCCATTACAGGTGTGATCGTTGTGAGCTCCATGCACCGATACAGACCTCAGTTTCCCCTCTGAAGTGCACAGATCTCGTGATGGCTTAATCACCTTTACTGATACACATCACATGACTCACAGCTGCATCATATGACTAATCGCAGCTCGCTGATCCCATCTTATCCTCCTCTTGCTGTGGGGTTTGTAGGGGTGTAAGAGGGTGTTGTGCAGCAGGATAACACAGGCTGGGTTCTGCCTCTGTTTGCTTCATTTTGCAGGTCATGAACGGGGTGATGCAGACCACCGGTTGGCCCGCGGTGGTGGCCTGTGTCGGCAACTGGTTTGGAAAGGGGAAGTGAGTACCGGGGAGAATTCATGCTGAATATGCAGTTTGTGATGGTTTGTTTGGTGGGCAACGGGTTCGGACGCACGCACAGTTGTCACGTTCAGATAGCAAAGTGAAACCAAGCTTTGATACGAGTCAAAACACAAGATGTCACCTGATCACGTGGTTCTCACTGAAGCACGACAAGCCCAACACCAGATTAACAGATGATGAGAAGCACTTTATCTCAGAAGTAAGAGTATTTAAAGTCACGTCTTTCAGTGGCTGCTCGGCAGTATTGATCAATTCAGAGAAATGAAGTTGCACCAAAAATCCAATAACACATTCACATTAGGCATGGATATTGATAAGATTTAGTTAAACCAGTGCTGTTATCAGTTCTGCTTGCAGGTCATGTCCCTGTCCTTTATTGATTCCTGATGAATTTTCTTTTTCTAAGAGAATTGATTTCTCCTTCATTTTTCATACGCTGTATGGACAAAAGTATTGGGCCACCTACACATTATATTTACAGGAGCTTTTATGACCTCTCATTCTCAGTCCATGGGCATTAATATGGAGTTGATCTCCCTTTGCAGCTCAAACAGTTTCCACGCTTGTGGGAAGGCTTTGGAGTGTCTGTGGGAATTTTTGCCCATTCATCCAGAAGAGCATTTGTGATATCAGACATTGATGTTGGACAAGAAGGCCTGGCTTGCAATCTCTGTTCTAGTTCACCCCAAAGAAGTTGGATAAGGGTTCAGGTCAGGACTGTTTACAGTGCAGTCAAGTTCTTCTACGCCAAGCTTATCTTTTATGATAAGCTTTTATCTTGCTTTGTGCACCGGGACACAGTCATGCTGGAACAGAAAAAGGCCTTCCCCAAACTGTTCCCACAAAGGTGGAAGCACAGAGGTGTCCAAAATGTCTTGGTAAGATGAAGCCTTAAGAAGCCCAGGCCCGTCAGGGAGGTCTGGAATTATCCAAACCCCAATTCATCCATCAGAGTGCCAGATAGAGAAGTGTGGTTCATCACTCTACAAAACATGTTTCCTCTGCTCCAGAGTCCAGTGGTGGCATCCTATTACAGTGCCACGCTGGAATGAGCTCTTTAGAACCACCCATTCTTTCACTCATGTTTGTACAGACTGCATGTCTAGCTGCTGGTTTAATGGGACTGAATCAAAACACCTGCATTCAAAGATTAAGAGCTGCGGCCCAATACTTTTGTCCATGCAACGTGTCTCTGAGTGTGGTCAGTGTCAGTCAGTGTAGAAAGAGACTGAAAATAAGTTTACTGCCTTATGATTAGAAATCATAGCGACCATATTCGAGATGTGGTTTACACATTCTCCTTACAAACAAAAAGCCCCTGATTCGATTCCAGGTGGGGCCGCGAGCCCCTCTTACCACAGAGGGTTGTGTCAGGAGGGGCATCTGGTGTAAAACCTCTGCTGTAGAGTAATCCTCAGTGGCGACCCCTTGGGGTGAAAATACAAGGGTGCAGCCAAAGGTAAATTTGAGATAACCCCTGACATCATACAGAGTCAAGAGTTCACTTTCACTTCCAGGAATCACTTGCACATACTTTATTTGGTCATCTTTAATAAGAGCGCCCACAACTGTGACAGAATGGGGGGGGGGGAGAAATGTGTGTGTGTGTGTGTGTGTGTATATATTCTTTAGCAGAAAATACAGAAATGCATATTGGGTACCCTCTAACACACAGACATGATCTGTGTTTGACAGCTGTAAAACTCCACATTCATAAAGGAATTCCTTTAATGCATGATCATCATGACCTCTTCTGTTGTGATCACCAGACGTGGCTTCATCATGGGTGTGTGGAACTCCCACACCTCCGTGGGAAACATCTTGGGCTCCCTCATTGCTGGAGCCTTCGTCTCCTCGGCGTGGGGATTGTCCTTCATCGTCCCTGGAATCATCATCGCCTGCACTGGGATCCTCTGCTTCTTCTTCCTGGTTGAGAGTGAGTTTGTTTAGTGCAAAATTCTTTCCCAGTGTCAGCTTTAGGATTTTGTCTCATGTCCCATCTTGTCCCCTCTCCTGTTCAGAACCTGAAGATGTGAATTGCACGTCTCCTCAGCATCATGTGAGTTACTTATAGCAGAAACATATCCGCTCTCCTGATTCCATAAACTAGACTACTTGAGCTGTTTATCTGTGTCAGAGCGATCAGGAGAGTGGTGAGACGGAGCCTCTCCTGCACAACTCACCGAACGCTGACCAAACCATCAACGGTGCCATCTCCTCTGAGCCGGCCGAGATTGTGGAGGAGCACACCGAGGCCATAAGCTTCTGTGGGGCTCTCTGCATACCTGTGAGTGGAAACAGCAGTTTTAACCTCTGATATGTGATTGGTTTGCTTTGAAACGTGCAGCTATGTGTGCCATATTTGTAGTGTATTTTACAGTTAAGCTTTCCCATCAAAGTGAATTTAAATATAGAACGTCTAAAGCATGAAAATTGGCACCACCTGGTGGTCTTTTAATAGAACACAGCTCTACGTGTTGATCCTGTTAAAACTGGGAGCGACACTGATCGCTGGTTTCCTCACATAGTAATGGGATCATCATGTTGAACCGTTTTTACAAAATGATTAAAGATCAGTGATTCACTGACCACTGAGGGTGGTGGTGGGTGAGTGCCTTTGTTTTACTCCAGCCAATCAGCAGCGAGTGACATTATCTGTCAGTCAGCTGCTTGGGGGGTATTCTCTGTTTTTCAAAGCCATCAAAGAAATGCATTGATTTTCCAGTCAGTCAACCCCCTCCACACTCATCACTGTTAATTATACTGCAGAGTATTAACGTCTCTATTAATGAGCAGCCCTATTTTTTTTTTTTTTAATGTTTCTGCAGCTGGAAACAGCTGACAGTGAGCTCAACCATTTGAGGGCAGATCTGAGATATTGAACATGGTAAATGGACTGGTGCTTATATACTGCTCTTTTACTTTAACTGAGCACTCAAAGTGCTTTGTACTGCAAGCCTCATTCACCCATTCATACAGCACTTTGTTTCTAAGCACATTTAACTGTCATGCACACATTCACGATCCAATGGATGCATCTGGAGCAATTTGGGGTTCAGCGTCAGCATGCAGACTGGAGAAACTAGGGATCGAACCACCAACCTTCTTGTCAGAGAAAGGCCCGCTCTACCTTCTGAGCCACAGCCGCCCCTATGGATTCAGGATCAGATGTTTGAGGGGGGAAAAAAGACACAACGCTATAAACTTTGGCTGGCCTGTAGATGTGGTCCTGATCCTGTGAAGTGCAGTCACTCCTTCCCCTTTTCACTATGAGGTGAGGAATTATTGATCTGGTATATGAGTCGGCCACTTCATTAGATACACCTTGCCAGTAGTGGGTTGGACCCTATTTTGCCTTCAGAACTGCCTCAATTCAACCAAGTGCTGGAAACCCTCCTCAGAGATGTTGCTCCATAGTAATGTGACAACATCACACAGCTGCTGCAGATTGGTCGGCTGCACATCCACAGTGTGAATCTCACAGGTTCTCTATTGGTCTGAGATCTGCTGACTATGGAGGCCATTCGAGGACAGTGAACTCAGTGTCATGTTCAAGAGACCAGTTTGAGACGATTTGAACTTTGTGACACGGTGCATTATTCTGCTGCCAGCAGAGGATGGTACACAGTAGGTACTAAGTGGCCCAAAGTGTGCCGAGAAAATATCCCCCACACCATTACGGCAACCATCCCACTTTGGACGGAGCAGCTCTCGTTTCTAGAAATCTGGACCATTTTATTAAACCCCCAAAACATGACTGTCCAGAGTTGGGACCAGGAAGCAGAGTTGCAGTCTTACACGCCTCTCTGCAGTTTCTCTCCTCCTGT
>VUQH01057728.1:0-10003 GCA_015106775.1 Etroplus canarensis
AAAAAAAAAAAAAAAAAAAGAAAATCTGAAAAGAAAACAAAGCATGGCTTGTTATTCATGGGTTCCTGGTTCACAGCTGTAGTTTTAAGTGAAGGTGTAACTGATACATTCCCTGAGCTTTGCTCGTTAATCTCCTATATAAAACACTGCAACAACTGCCTTGTACAAACAATTTGAGTTTACTAACCCTACACCCACCCAAGTCATTTTAAACCACAATTGTGCTATATGTGTTTGAACCTGATTGCTTCTTACGTAAAAAGGATAATGAAGGGCATTTATTTCTTTCTGGGATAAAAGCCAATACTATGCATTGTTCACAATTTGATTAAAGAAAAATAAATAACTTTACTTATTTAACTGTGGCGTCTCTAGTATTTATGCAGACTCTTGAAACAATCTTATAGACCAGAGCATGAAATCTGCAGGATTGCAAATTTTACATTATTTATTTTGGGTCAGTGGCTTTAGAATTAGTAATAATTCTCACTGAGAGAGGGGTAGAGTCCGGCAGTAATATCCATCCATCCATTGTCTAACTGTTTTCTGGGGGCCCAGGTCATGGAGGCAGTAGTTCAAGCCGAGGAGCCCAGACTTTCCTCTCTCCTGCCACCTCCTCCAGCTCTTCAGGAGGGACACCAAAGCCAGACCAGCTGGGAGACATAGTCCCTCCAACGTGTCTTGGGTCTGCCCTGGGCTCTCCTCCCAGAGGGACGTGCCCAAAACACCTCAAGTGAGAGGCATCCTGATCAGATGCCCAAATCACCTCAACTGGCTCCTTTTGATGTGGAGGAGCTGTATACTTTGAGGCCTTTCCCAGATAACTGAGTTCCTCACCCTGTCTCCAAGGGTGGCTCTCCAGGAAATCTGTGTCTAGGTGAGTCCAACTATATCTAGCAGGTATCTCTCACCCTCATGCACCAGCTGAAGCCCCTTCCCCACCAGAGAGGTGACATTCCACATTCCAAGAGCCAGTTTAGTAAGCTGGGGATTGGACCACCAAGGTCTCTGCCCTCAACTGCCACCCAATCCACATAGCAACAGATTCCTCCTGCAGGTGATTAGCCCACTGGAGTGAAAAAATACAAGCACTGCATTTTTTTAAATGAAAAAACATGGGTATCAGACAATCAACATTAAATTACTGTTATTTCAGAGCCCAAAATAACTAAATGTCTCAGGGTTTGTTTTTGATTTTGTTTTGTTGTTTTTTTTTTAACTGTACAAATTAAGAAAACTGTCTGTCACCCAGGATTGGTTATCGGTAATTTAAAGCTGGGTATCACCAGCCCAGCAGTGAAACTCAAGCCATGGTGCTGGAATATCTGTCTCGGGGGAAGTAGGAAAATAACAAACAACAGCGTCACAGAGCAGGCACAGAATTTCTTGGGTGACCCTGGAGATCTTAGAGTAAAGGCTCTCACAGGGTACTAAGCACAGGGTACTAAGTTTAGAACAAAAGACAGATTGTAAAGTTTTAGTTTGCTCCCTGTTTGTAAGATGGGTTCAGTGTTGGGTTGTAACCTTCTGTAGTACTTTGAAAATAAATAGTAGGTTAAAAAATAAGACAATATTCATTGAAAGCTTCAGGGTTTTCATCAGGTGTAACAGAAGCAGTCTTTAGGAGGCAGAAGTAAGCCAGCTGTAGGAGAAGCATTAATTAATAAAGTTATAAGAGTACTGATGGACATGATATTATACAGGTATTATTATATCACATGCATTATCAACACTTATCATTTATGCATGTCATAATGTTGTCCAATAATGTAACACATAAAAAAGGAGAAACATTTTCTGTATTTTTAAGTCAAATGCACAGGTGCACTTTGCACTTTAGAGGAGTGGTTGAGAAAACTAGTGCAGGAATATGTGCGTGCAAGAGCAGGTTGTTTTGGAACTGGACGAATGCCTAAATAAATACTTTAAATAATCACATACTGTAACTACAATAAGCCTCCGTGGCTTTTCAAAAACAAAAAAAAAAAAACACAGCTTGATAACTGGTTCTTCAGTAGATCTATAATTAGAGCTACTGTATCTTCTCTCACAGAATATTGTTGATGAAATATTTTTAGCATGACAAGAGGATCAGTATTTTCAATAGATCTGTCTCAAAGGCTGTGGGTGCCACAAGTCTGTAAAACTTGTTTAAACCAGATGCATTTTTGTTGCAACCACACAATGACATGAAAAGACTGTGATATGAAACTACAGGAGGTTTGTGCTTGCCAAGCCAGCGAGCAGTTCAGACTGGTTTTTCAATACCCTCTGCCAGGATAACTCACAGGCCAGTGTTAAATGTCTACTGTATGATCTGAATAATCAAGATAATAGCAGAATAATCCCTTAAGAATTAATATATCTATTACTCTGCTGCAGCATCATTTCTGAATATATACTTCTTTATTACTTGGTCACCTCTAAGGGGAAAAATGTAATTAGCTTTAGTTTTTATGCCACTCTGAGTTCCAAGTGACAGCAGTAAACTGACCCCAGCAGCTATTGCTGAAACTTTCATGTGGCCATTCTCTTGGCCACATGGAGATAGTCAGTCAAAATCATTGAACTGGAATCATTAATTTGTCAGACACATATATATTCTTTTAAGAAATCTGAATCTGGGATCTGAAGTAGTCAATGTGAATAACAGTAAGAAATTCTCATAGCTATGAATTGTGAGAATTAGTAATGTTCACTAATTAGTAATTAGTTATATTTCTAGACATAATTTATCAAAGTTTTGTGTGTATGTATCTTAGGTTGTACAGTTTTCTTACAAGTATTTTCTACATAAAACTTTTTAAAGTTTTGTGCTTAAATATATGTTAGGTTCCTTTATTTTGTATTTCTATCTTTAACTTTATGATATTTATATTGTTATCAATCCAATAATGAGTTGTGCACCAAAATGTCATTCCAACTGGTGTATGTTCTGAGTAACCCTAACCTTAATGTGTTGGTCTCTTAAAAGATCCTGTAGTCATACTTTGCCTAAGTTCACAAAAGCAGATTTGATTGATTTGGCAGTGTCATGGTCCATGGGTTTTATTATGGGATTTTGTTGTTTTTCATGTTCTTACTCTTTTTACTCATTTGAACCCAGCCACAGGGGCCACACGCATGACTGGCCTAGTGCCAGTCCCAAGCCCGGGGAAATGGGGAGGGTTACATCAGGAAGGACAACCAGCATAAAATCTTTGCCAAATCCAAATGCGGATTCATAATACATTATCCCCTGTGGCAACCACTAATGGGAGCAGTCGAAAGAAGAAAAAGAAGAAGAAGAAGACTCTTTTTTTCTCATTTCTTGGTTTCTGGTTAAGTTATTAGTTTTAAGATAATTAGTTTGACATTTTTTCAGCTATTTATTTCAGTATAGTCCATCTGGCTTTTTGTTTACTGTTTACTGAGTTTATTTCCTTGAGTTTGGGTTATTGTCCCCGTCTGTGTCTTCCCTTTGTCATCCTGCTGTGTTCTTAGTCTTATGACAAGTTCAGTCTTGTGTCTACGTTCCCAGTTATGTTTCTCACTTCCATTTTTACTTTGGTACCAGTCATGTCCTGTGCATTGCGTTTAGTTTTGCTTCCTACCCTTGGTGTTGAGGTCCGGAGAGTATTTTCAAAATTATCTCAGTTGAGTGCTGACTCTTTTAAATTTTAAAAGCATATGCTCTAAAAGCATATGAGCTGGTTCCAGAAGCACACAGATAAAGATTTAAAACCTGGAAAAATGAGAAAAACAAACCATTGCTGAATTTGATCAGGACATTTTACATTATTTCATACACACTGCTTCTGATGTAGGGAAATATGAAGATATGTGTAACCTGGTTGTCTTGAAACAGTTCAAGAGCACTCTGCCTGCTGACCTTGTAACTTATATTAATGAGTACAAGGTGAAGACAGCTTCTGTGGCTGCCAAATATGGCCGTCGAATATGTTTTTATAAATGTTGGGGCCAAGCTCTTGGTCAGGTTCATAAAGAAGGGCAGCAGAGGTAAAATGTGAAGTTTAGGCCAAACATTTTTCCAGATGTCTTCCATATAAAAAGTCAGTTAGCCTTGGGTCAACAGTACATGACTCCAACTTATCTGCTAAGTCTGATGTTCTTACCTTAAAGACTGCACCATCTAATTGTGTTAATGAGTTGGACGCACCTATTGTCTCAATTGGTTTTGTGCTTTTGAATGGAAAGGAAAGGTTACATGTTAAAATTCTGTGAGAAGCAGGAGCTACTCTGAGTTTTGTTGTGGAGAGCATTTTAACTTTCTCAGTTTGCACCACATCTGAAGGTAAATCTCCAGTGCTTGGCACAAGTTTGGTTCCTCTGTGGGTGCCCTTGCACAGGTTCCACCTCTGTTCTGATTTGGTATTTGGGGAGATGCCAGTGGGCATCATCTGCAACCCCAAATTCAAGGAGTAGATATCATTCTGGGGAATTACTTGGCTGGGGAAAAGGTTTGGAAAGATGGTCCACCAATCTTGTATGTTAGTCAACCTTTACAGAACCAGTCAGAGGAACCAGATGAGTGTGCTAGGCAGCATCCAGAAATATTTTCTTCTGCTGCTATCATGTGCAAAGAGTAAGGAGGAGTCTAGAATAACTCAAGCTTGTTAAACACACTTTCCAGGCAAACTTTTCAATTCCCCTGTCAACGCTGTCTAGAAAAGAATGCATGCTGCAGATTCTGCACTGAAATTGTTTGTTTGAGTAGATTTGTTCTGAAAGTGAGCTGTGAAGTGTTCCGAGTGACAATTTTCTGCAAGATACATTGCTGTTGAGAAAGTGGACTTGCATAGTTAATGGAGTGCAAGTAGACAGAATCGTTCAGGTAGTGATGCCCTCAAACTTCGAAGAGATTGTGTTGAGCACATCACATGACATTGCAGGTCACTTGGGGGATGAAAACTCACGACAGACTGCACCACTTGGCTATCTGAAAAAAGATCTAGCATCATTTTGTAACATTTGCAAGACATGTCAGGTATCTTGAAGGCTTCATCAGCATATAAACTGGGGAGGCAATCTGATCCTGCATTGTGTGGGTCTATGGCCAAAGGCAAAAACAGCTTGGGTTTAAACATCAGGAGACAAGTGCATCCCACCCAGATTATGGCTTGCATTATTTTCAGATTGCACTCAGTGTACATAAATGTCTGAAATGACTTCCAATATCCTTATAATAACCTTGAAGTGAGTGGGTAGCAAAAGGCACATCTTTTAGCTCAACTTAAATCTTTGGTGAGATTATCTTGTATTTTGGAATACACCTCCCACAGATTTCGTGGAGGATTGGTTTTGTCACCCTTGCCCAACACTAACCTGCTAAACAGGAACTAAATCAATGTGCAGAGGCAGAACTACATAAAGAGTATAAAAAAAATAATTCCACTGCTCCGAAAGACCTACCAAAAGAATTCTTTTACTAACCACTCCTCCTCAACATGTTTAACTTGTAAATCAATATTTATCTGTCATGACCTCCATTAGTAACTTGTTCAACAAGAAAAAATGAGCGACAATGTCACTGGCAGCTACTTTGCTCATCCTAAAGGTGCCAAAGCCTGTTTTAAAATTTTTGAAGCACGTCACTTGCCCCAATTCTTCTCACATATATAAGGACAAATCCAATGTGAGCCATCATAACATGAAAGGTTTGCAGACTAGAATATGTGAATTTCACTGTTTTTAAATAAAAATAATATAAAAACATCTTCAGGAAGAGATAAAAGTGATCATTTGTTTTCCATTTTGGTAAGTGTAATGGAACATAGATTGCATGGATTATTAATGCCTATTTTTTATGGAATTTAGTAACCTGTAAAATCAATACTAATTAATAATTTCAATTTTATTATATTTTACCTTTATTATACAATACCCATTCATTGTTATTTTATTATGAAGTATAATTTTACACGTAATAATAATACACTTTTGTATTTTTGTGAAATTCTGGTTTAGGAGTTTTTATTTAACTCCAATCTCCATTTTTTGAAATTTTTTTATTTGTTGGGGGGGTCAGGGGATGATAACTATAATCATCACCATCTTGATATATGTGTGTTTTACAGCTTTAACTGATAACAGAATGGGTGTTGGATTGATACCAGTTTTCTTTGCTGCTCACAGGTAAGCTGAATGATTGTTGAGTGAATGTTGATACAAAAAAAGGAACTTTTTTAGTGGAGTGAAGTATGACCTCTGTCATGAATAATGACTATAGACAATATGTAGACTGAAATACAGTTGGGTGTTACATGTCTCTTTTTAATAGTTAGGCACTTGTCATTTACATTTGCTGTAGTAAATATATCTTGATGAGTTGCACCTAGTAATGCAAATTCAAATTAAGTTTCCATATTCCCAATAGCTACATTCCAGAAAGCAAGTTTAGCGAACCTTGAGTTTGCTATGCCTGAGATGAAGCAATTCTACATGCCAGCTGACTGGTTTTCTTTAGCAACCTAACCTAACCTAAAGTTAGGTTAAAGTTTCTCTCTGACTACTCACATGAAAAATGATAGAATCACATGAAAAATGATTCTATCACATGAAAAATTTCAGGCTGGAAAAAACCATTTTAGCCTTGTTAAAAACTACAACCGAAATTTGTTTTTGATTGCTTTATGCATCAGTATCATGGGAAAAATTTAACTGATTACTAGACCCTGTGTGATCTGGGGCCCTTTAGTGTTCAAACTACAAGGATTAAGAAAGGTCTCTTTAGGACCTAACATTGCTGGTCGATTTGATATGTCTAAACTAATATGTAGAACATGTCAACACCAATGTTGTTTCTCCATTTCACAGCCATAAGCTACATTTGAAAGTGTCAAAAAATTAGTATATTAGAATTCTCTGACACAAAACAAATCTAGATGATATGCCTGGGATTAAAATGAAAGTGAAAAGGGGACCTTTCATATTTTATAACTTGTTTTAACCAACCATGATGTTACATGATGTTATGACCTTTGAAAATTTACAAAAAAATTCAGTTTTTAAAGGTTTCTTCATTGAAATATTAGAAAACGATAAAACATTCACAATATCAGTGCTTATTTCTGTTATTCTAAAGCACAGATATTAAATTGATGCAATTTTGCTACTGAAATAATTATTTATCCCAAGACATTAACATTTCAGTTGTTTATATAAAACAGTTAGCCAACAATAAGATAACAAAGTAACACAAAAAACTAACTGCTCAGACAGAAACAAACTTAACCAAAACTAATGAAAAACTGACCTCACAAGAGACAAAAGGGAGCTTAAATTACTGGCTTATCAGAGCAATTGAGTCACACAGATGCAACGAACTATCTAATAACAAAGAAACAAAACGAGCAATTACATTAACTGTTACTTTGACTTAACAGTAATCAACTCAAAAATAACTAAATATCTAACTCATTAAGAAAAGAAAAAAAGCAAATTATTTAAGCTAAATGATGTCTGGCCCACTCCCCCCAGGATGTGCCAAAACTTGGTATGTCCCTATCAGTATTTTTAGTGCTGCATTAATCTATTATTCATTACCCATGTGAGACCTCAGCAGCTGAATGGACTCCAGGCACAAGTAAAACAAAAGAAAATAAGATGAAAAAAATTATTAAATGAGACAGAGTTATTATACTTTTGTATTTTTCTAATTAGTTTTTATTTTTATTTCATTTTGAATTCTTGTTTTGAATTCAGTTTAGTTTCAGTTATTTTCCAGAGTGGTTTTGCTTATTTCACTTTAGTTTTTATTGCTTGAAAATGTTTAGGTTTTATTATTTTCAGTGTTAGTTTTAATTTTTTAAATTATTATAATATGGATGGCATTTGTTAGGGGAAGATTTAAGATTTTAGATCAGAATTTACAACACAAACACAACACTTTGTGAAGGCAGAGGAGTGGCAATCATGTAGACATCCTGAGTCTAAATGAACAGATGCACCAAAGCCTCATCAGACAGGCTGTCTGACAAAATTTAATTCAAGTGACAAAGACTAGAACTAAAGACATTTCCTTTAGCTATTTTTGTTTAGTTAGTTGTTTAGTTATTTTAGTTAGTTTTGATTTTTTACTAAAAGTCTAGTTTTTATTTTTATTTCAGTTAACTACATTTTTCTCATTTATTTTAAGTTCAGTTTTAGTTAACTATAATAACCTTGAACCGAGATGAACACACAAAAGTTAACTAAATGTGTGTGTTATAAGTAGAGTTAATGTATTTCAACAAATGGTTAATAACTATGAGTACTATGTGGGAAACCAAAGATTATGTCATCATTTATATGTTTATATGCAATGTGTATCAGAAAACTGAGATTACATGAATATGTTGCATGAAGTATTATAGCATATAGGGTTATCAATGTTATAGTTACCTGACTGCGGGTGCAGCCATCACAGATGCATATAAGAGTTGGTGTGTTTTGAGAATATTTTGTGTTGAAAACTTTACACACTTTAAATGGTATTTAAATGCTATTCAGTAAACTCTTCAAATATAAAACAAACATCACAAATTGTATTCACTTTGAATCCAGATGCTGCATAAACTGTAAATAACTAAAATCATTATTGAGTTCTACAATGATTTTACAATCAATGCTCTTAAAAACAAGTATTGTCTGCTATATTTTTTCATATTCAATTGCTGTTGTGTATTTTGTTTTTCAGGGTCTAATGGCTATAAGTAGATCGGTTTAGGTGGATGGATAGATAGGTACTACTTTCGTCATCTCAAACTGGGAAATTCTTATATTACAGTAGCAAGTAGACAAACGATGTAATTACAGTACACAGTATAAACTGTATATAGATGATCTACATATTTACTAATACCCACTACAACAGAAAAAAGAATGAAAATAAAGTATATGAACTATGGATATTTCATACTTGAAAATATACAGTACACAATTCATGTGTGAAATATGCATGTTTCATAAGAAACTATGAAATATACAGCAGTCTCAAAGGTACTAAGAAGCATAAAATGTATACATTACATATATGGACGAACAGACAATTATGTAGAGAATAATGGAGACAAGACTGACCTGAACTGAAGTGGAAACTAGATGGAATTTATAGCAGGGAAGGCAGTGTTCATTCTCTGTTGGATAGGGGTGAAGTTTTGTAGAGAGCTATTGCCTGGGGCAGTGTTGGTCCTAGTGACAGCAAAGCTAAATCAGTCTGTGAGAGAAAGAGCTCTGCTGTGTGTCCAATGTGAAGTGTAGAGGGTGGTCAGGGTTATCCATAATGAATAACGCTTTGTCCACTGTCCTCCTCTCCACCACAGCTTCAAAAGTATACAGTTTTTCCTCTCTCTTTCCCCCCTTTTTAAAAATTTTTAATTTTTTTTTCTTAAATTATTTTCCTTCTTAATTTGATAATTAATCCAATTTCATTACGTTTATTCGAATTGAAAAATGATGCAAGGGTAAGCAGTTGGCAAAAAAGTATACAGTTTACATCCAATCACAGTCAGCTTTCTTAATGCGTTTTTCTCAGCCTGTTTGTAGAATTGGCTCTGATGCTAACCCCCCACCAGACTACAGTGAAGTAATGTCTTTGATACACTAGATGTAGAAAGTCTACAGACTCTTGTTAAAATAACCAGTTTTTCTGATGTAAAAAAAATGTGACTGTGATAAATAATTTCAAAAATATTTTTTACCTTTCTTCTTCTTCTTCTTCTTTCGGCTGTTCCCGTTAGGGGTCGCCACAGCGGATCATCTGCCTCCATCTCATCCTGTCCCTTGCATCCTCTTCCCTTACACCCACCCTCTGCATGTCCTCCTTCACTACATCCATGAATCTTCTCTGTGGTCTTCCTCTTTTCCTCCTGCCTGGAAGCTCCATCCTCAACATCCTTTGTGCAATATATCCACTATCCCTCCTCTGAACATGTCCAAACCATCTCAGCCTTGCCTCTCTGACTTTGTCTCCAAACGTCTCAACATGAGCTGTCCCTCTGATGTACTCATTCCTAATCCTGTC
>VUQH01057743.1:0-14691 GCA_015106775.1 Etroplus canarensis
ATGGTACACATCAACAACTTGGATCCAAACATTAAGTTCACAACTGAACTGGAACTGGATGGCAAGCTTGCATTTTTGGATACACAGGTCCAATTACAGGAAGCTGCCTGCCTCAAGATTACCATCTATAGGAAGCCCACTCACACGGACCGGTATTTACACTTTGAATCCAACCATCACTTGGAGCACAAGAGGTCAGTTGTCCGGACTTTACTCAACAGAGCAAACTGGCTGGTCACAACGCCGGAAGATCAAGATGAAGAATGTCGACATGTAAGGAATGCATTATTAGCTAACAGCTACCCCAAATGGATGCTGAGGATCCCCGATAAGAGGAAGAAGATCCCACCGAAAAAAGACAGTACGCCATCTCAGACTAAATACAGTGTTGGTCTCCCGTACATTAGGGGTCTGTCTGAACAGCTGTCCAGGGCCTTCATGGAACACGGGGTTCCCATTTTCCACAAGCCAGTCAACACTAGTCCACCCTAAAGACAAGACAGTAGCATACAGCAAGTGTGGAGTGGTCTACAAAGTCACATGCCCGGAGTGCCAGGACGTTTACATCGGGGAGACCGCTAGGACGTTAGGGACCCGCATGAAAGACCACTTGTCCAAGCGTGAGCCCCTCACCGCGGTTGGGGAGCACCGACTCAACCTCAAACATGACATCGGCTTGTTAGATGCGTGTGTCTTAGCGAGTGAAGACCAGCTGTGGAGACGGAAGATCTGTGAGGCCATTGAAATCTGGATGCACAACCCAGAGCTTTCGCAGCTGAGATAGCTGCGAAAGCTCTGCGTTTCGTGTATAGTTGGACTCCGATGGGTAACTGTGTTTTGTTATTAATAATATGACAGTCATGTAACAACCTTCATAGTAATATGATACTAGTTTGAAAAGACACAGAATGCTTAATGTAAAGTATGTACTGTTTCTAATGAGAACTTGTGTTCACAGTTAGAGCTGCAGTCCACAGGCCCATCCACCCCCTCCATCATTATGGATGAGAAGGGCAACATCATTGACAGTCGTGATGCCAGCAGAGAGCCGATCCAGTTTGTCTTTGAGGAAATCAACTGGACCTCAGAGATCAGTCAGCAAGAAGCTGCTCGCCGCCTGGAGGTCACCTTCTACCCTTTTAAGAAGGTAACTGTCTGTAGTTCGGCCCATAGGTTTTTAGGACAGTTTTTGGAATTTTCCTCTGTATACCACATCATTTATCAGTTCATTTCTTATAAGGTAATGAGGGAACAAGCCTCACCTAGCCATGAACTTGTTAATCAGTCAATTGTCCAATTACTTTTGAGCCTCGGAAAATGGGGGACTGTATAAAAATGGCTGAAATTCTTAAACAATTTATGCAATACTTTTGTTAAACCCTTTGAATTAAAGTCAAAAATCTGCACTTCAGTCACATCTGTATAGCTTTATTTTAAAATTCACTGCGGTGGTGTGCAGAGACAAAATTACAACAATTGTGCCACTGCCCAAAAGCTTATGAACCTAATTGTAAATATTAATAAATGATCTTTGTTTTATTTGACAGTGTCAGTGTAACCGCGGTGGTTTAACAAATGTTTTGTTTTTGACCTTGTGCTCCTTCACAGGTGTCCTACCTGCCTTTTTCAGAGGCTTTTGAGCGAGCTGCTGCAGAGAAGAAGCTGGTACACTCTATTCTGCTGTGGGGAGCTTTAGATGACCAGTCCTGCTGAGGTGAGACCATTACTGGGTACCTGATATCCCGGCGCTGATGCTCCTCTTTAAATACGTATCTTCAAAAGTGGACCACAGTTTTTAAATTCAAGTTTCAAACCACCGGTTATTGTAATGGAGCACAGACTATAGATACTTGAGAGACCATTTAATTTAAATAAAAGCAAAATGTTGAAGTTGTTGTAAAGTGCACTTAAGACCTTTTTTGCAGTGTCCATTTTTTTTATATGAAATAGCAGGTAACCACAGGTGTTACAAGTGACAACTGCTGTTTTTACCTTTATTCCTTTATGGTCACTTTGTTTATTCACTGTTTTAGTTTTACACTGTAGTTTTTACAGTATTGTAAGTGGCATATTTTTATGTCCTTTGATCTTTGTCTCCTCCCCACGCTTCTGCAGGTTCAGGGCGAACTCTCCGGGAGACAGTCCTGGAAAGTTCGCCCGTCCTGGCCCTGCTCAACCAAAGC
Source organism: Etroplus canarensis (assembly GCA_015106775.1). Classification (NCBI taxonomy): domain Eukaryota; kingdom Metazoa; phylum Chordata; class Actinopteri; order Cichliformes; family Cichlidae; genus Etroplus; species Etroplus canarensis. Next base: position 2,184 of record VUQH01057743.1, read on the forward strand.
TTCATAAGTAGCTGGTCTCTGGTCAAAGAGCTGGAGAACATGCAGGTGAGCCGCTAACCCCTGGAAATTTGTGCAGTTACCAGTTGTGGTTACTGAAAAATTGCTTATCCTCAAGTTACTTTAAGTACTGTTGTATATTAATATAATAAATATCCTGTTTCTTCTTTTATCAGGCTGATGAGCAAAACCCTGTGTTGAGTGAAAAGGCCCGCTTACACCTTGAAAAGTACAGTTTTCCTGTGGAGATGATGGTGGCTCTACCCAATGGAACCATTGTAAATATTTTTGTCATAATTGAATATGCAAAAACACACTGTCAATATTAAGACAATAAAAGCAATGCTAACATTGCATCAGCAGTGAATTAATGGCACTCTCATACCATTGTAGGATACTGCACAGTCAGCTTTGAGGCTAATGGCAATGAAATACAGTAATGTTGGGTTATGTGGATGCATCATATCCCTACAAGTACCTCTTAGATAGCTCAGCATTTTAAAATTGTCATGGATATGGCAGATTTTGCCACTAACAATTGACAGTATTATATACTGCACTATCAACTTAACAACAGTTTGTTATGATAATCCTACACATTCAAAATCCCATATTGACCCTGGCTTGACCAAGTGAAGATGTCAAAGAAGGAAGTCTCAGTAGAACAAGGTAATTTTGGCTTCTCCCTTTTTTTTCCTGTCTCTTGTATGTGGCTATAGGTTCATCACATCAATGCCAACTACTTCTTAGACCAAACGGCCATGAAACCGGAGGAGGAAGGAGCAACTTTCAGCTTCTCTGGCGGGTTCGAAGATCCCTCCACATCCACTTATATCAGCTTCCTGAAAGAGGGCTTGGAGAAAGCCAAGGAGTACTTGGCACAGTAATGTGTGTGAGCTAAACTGGGGGAAATGAATCGTTTCTCTGGGTAATGATCCGAGATAAGGAAAACCCACCAATTATGTGGCGTTTTTCTCCTGTGTTGGCAGCTGAAAAACATTTTGGCCTTCTATTCTCTTTGGTACTATTTATTCGAATGGCTCTCTTGATTAAAAAATTAAGTTTTATATAGTATTTGTATTGTGACTAGTGTAAATCCTGAATGAAATACAAAGACCTTTCACTCTGGGCAGTAACAAATACAATATGTAAACACAATTATACCTGCTCTTTATGCTTGCAGCTGCTGAATAATGTTGCTATAAAATATAGACTGAGGCCTACCAAGCCAGTCTTTAGTGCCCATGTCATTCTTTAGCACATTACAATGCAGTATAATATTCAATATTTCTTCTTTACTGTGGTGTTGCATGTGCAGTATTTATTGACTGAGTGAGTTTTCCTGCTGCTGAGTGTACCCAGAGATGGGGTTGGTGCTTTTGTTTCCTCCTGCTGTGTTTCAGCAGTTAGTGAAGACTTTGCCTGAAAGCTCTCTGCGAGCTGGGTAACGCCTGATGTTCTTGTTGAGGCTGCTTGAGGGAACACCCTTCTCTGACTCATGGGACAAAAAGCAACATGAGGAACTGAACTGGACTGTGGAAGAAGCAATGATCCAGTTAGATGTTTTCACATAGTTCATGTTTAAAACCAGATGTTAAAATTTGTTGTATTTTTTCATGTTCGGAGGAAGATTTGACCATACCAAAGAACTTTTTTTTTATGTAAGCAGATGCATTTGCTAGACTGCGTTCCTGTTTGATTCATACTTGTGTAAATCATTGTAACAAAATGATCCTACTGGATTTTGAGCATTGTTGTTTTTTCCATTGTCTTGGGCTTCAAGCAAATGACCAATTACATGTGTCTTCAGCTAAGCAAGAACAAAACCCTTTGATATGAACCTCACTTTGTCTGTTTCTCATCACACAAAGAAAAAGATTTGTGTCTTCAAATCTTATTTTTAGTTTTAGTATAAAACAGAGAGCCCAGTGATCAAGAAAACTTACTTGACTTGGTAACTAAGGTCCTGTCCATGTGAAATACCTCCCTGCTTGGAGCCTTTAGAGGGAAAAAAAACACTGTTCTTCTGTGACCTACCAGTGCCATTTTTTCACTTGTAGAATAAAACATTTTTAAACACATTCGTCTTCGTCTTCCTAGCAACACACAAAAATTTTAAATTCACATTGTGCTGATTTTTATTAACTAGTCTACAGTACTGTAGAATGTATGTAAAGTAGATTGGACCATCAGAGTAAAAGCATTTACAGATGAATGGCATAATTACATAAATCTGAAGTAATTCTCACGCTGTTTTTTTCCATGTTCACAGTGGTGAATAGTGATGAATGAGGCTGTTAAGATATATTAGAACTATAGCTGTTCTTCGATTGAGAAGCATTTCTAAAAGTGGAGCTCTTAAGTGTTCAGCATTCCCTTTAGCTGTCTTTCTTGTGACACTGATGAATGAAAGGCCATTAAAGTGATGATTAGTGGTTAAGAAAAGGAAGTATTTTAGAGCCTGTTGGCTCGTCACGTGTAGTTCAGAAAGCTGGATAACTACATGAAAATGGAGACATGCTATGAAGAGAAGTGTACCTAATGATTACACAATAAATAATGTTGAGTCACATTAATAACAAAGTGCAGTCTTTTTAACCTACTCCACTCAAAAATGAGGATTCAAAGAATCCGGTTTTATAACAGTTCAGCTCACAGTTCACTGAAGCAGAACTCAGTTTGCCTGCCAAGCCCACAGGAATGCAACCATTAAGCAGCTGACCCTCAGAGCCCACTCTGTGACAGCAAGCTGTTAAGGATCAGCTTTTTTTTTTCAGTTCAGTTTGCCAAAATCCACAGCACTTATTCACATGGATTAATCCAGAAGTTTAATGTTGATTCTTTTCATATGGATGTTACCATGAAATGAGCGAGCAGCTGCATGTTTTTGCTCAGTGATAAATTCTGTCTTCGTTAAAGCCGATTAGCAGAAACCAGGTGAGTCACCCCAGGGTCCTCAACTGAATGTCCACACCTCCAGCTCCATGACTCGGAAGTCATCGGTTTCTGAAAGGCAGCAGTTATTGAAAGTGAAGCAGGGGCTGCTGCGGCCAAGGTACAGGTTCCCATCCACCCACAGACCAAAGTGACCACTGTGGAAAAAGAGAGACAGTGGTTAAGGAAAAGAAAGCAAGCCTTCTTATCTTGGTTTGAAAGGAACCTCCATTATAACTTTTTGTATACCAGAGAAGTATAAATTATGCAAGCGATGAAGTTAAAAATGTTAATTACCTGCCTCCACCGATAGCAAAGGAATCCAAGTCTCCTTTAATAAAAAAGGAATTCTCTCCAGTCCACTTGAAGCACTGTAGAAAGACGTCACACAGTCATGACAAAACGGTATTTAAGCCAGTTCTCAATTTTATATCCCCAGTTTGGCTCATCAATTCAGAAAGCACTTTATTTGTCCCAAAGAAGCATGATGAATAATGAGGATGTAGAAAATTTAAAATCCATCATGCCTCATATCCACATCTTTATGCTTTTGTGAGACAACTGGTTTAAGCAGTTAAAATCAATTCCGTTATTTTGCATTTGAAGTGGTTTAGGAGATATTTAAAACAATAGAGCTACAGTTGATGGTCCTTAGTTTGCTTACCTTGAAGCGAGGATGCAACATGAAGAGAAATGTTTCTCCTGTACCATAGAACGTCTCACTAGGCCTCAGTGGGTGAGAGAGGAAGGCTCCAAATATCTGATGAAGACAAGCCACAAGAGACAGCCAAAATACATAGCAATTAAAGCTAAAAGACACTGATATATGTGTAGTATATTTTAGAGCTGACACTATGTTTTTACCTCATCGAGTGCATCCTTGATGACAATAAGCACAGGAGAGTCTGTGCCACTGAGTTTTCTGTAAAGAGACTTGAGACTGGCACCATGACGGGATGTACTGTAAGTCAGCTGCCACATGTGGCCAACTGTCCTGGGAGGAAGCTCCTTGCACAGCTGAAAACAGAAAAGAGGAGAATGAAACAGAAGTGGAAAGACAACTGTTATCTCCCAGACCAGGGCCAATGCCTTTTCTGGATAACCCAGATCAGATCTTGGTGAACTCAAAAAACAAGCTGATGTGCCACAGAGGTCTGATTCCCCCTCATGATTACTGTACATTACTTTGGTGGATTAAAAACCTGGGAAAAGAGTTTATGTCTTTATGCAGACTTGGGCCTAACCCTAACCCCTTACCATATTTGTCCTTGTAAGTTCCACAAATACCATTCATATATGGGCCGGAGGGCTGAAATCACAACCTACTACTTTTCCGGGGGTATATACCTATACATTTTAGTGAAGCTTGTCAAAATCAGTAATGAGTTATTGTGATAATCTTGCAAAGCTGTATGCTGAATGACCATAATATCTTCAGACTTTCATCTGGGAGATACGATCATCCAGTATGATATGACATTAATGCTGGGCAAATACTGTAGACACCATCTGTGTTATTTTGTGTTATTTTAATGCTCCAGGATGAGGAAATTAGTATATATTTACTTCTAATTAATGAACTACCTATATCAAAATTCTGTTTAATTATAATGTTGACTGGTTATTAAAGAAGATATCACTTAATTCTCAACCACATGCAAAGTCTGAGTTATGCTATTGTAGGAAGTCTATGAAACACAGCATAAAGTGAGCTAACTCCATTGACTGTGTGATGTTATATGGCAATTTATTCTGAAAATCTTAACATTAGTCACCTTAAGATACCTTTCCATAAAACACTAAGCAGGACTCCAGTAGTAAACTGACTCTACTAAGCTGAAACAGGGGGTGTTTTGTTACCATTAGGTTTTCTATCAGCTAACTTATACACTACTCAAAAAATTCAAGGAACACTTTGAAAACACATCAGATCTTAACGGGGAAAAAAATCATGTTGTATATCTATACTGATATGGACTGGGTAATGTGTTAAGAATGAAAGGATGCCACATTGTTTAATAGAAATGAAAATTGTCAACCTACACAGGGCTGAATTCAAAGACACCCCGAGGATAAAAGGGGAAAACATGATGCGGCAGGATAGTCCATTTTGCCAAAATTTCATTGCAGCAGCTCAAAATGGTACTCAGTAGTTTGTATGGGCCCATGTGCTTAATGAGATGACGGATGGTGTCCTGGGGGATCTCCTCCCAGATCTGGACTGGGAATCACTGAGCTCCTGGACAGTCTGAAGTGCAACCTGGCTGCGTCAGATGGACCAAAACATAATATCCCAGAGGTGTTCTATTAGATTTAGGTCAGGCGAGCGTGAGGGCCAGTCAATGGTATAAATGCGGGTCGTCTAAAGGGTGTTGCCCCTTTAGTGCACCTGTTGTTGATTTCATTAACACCAAAGCAACTAAAACTGATTACCAAGCCCCTCTGCTACTTAACTGACCAGATCAATATCCCAGAAGTTTGACTGACTTGATGCTATACTCTGATTAAAAAGTGTTACTTCAATTTTTTGAACAGTGTTTGCAATCTGGTTTTCTTAACTAAAGTCCAACTTGGATCCTTTTTATTGTTAATCCTAGAACACAAACTTCGGGTGATTTTCATGATTTCTAAAAAGATTGGGGTCAGGGTGTGAGCTTTTTAGATTCTAAAGGATCAGCAGTCTACAGGTTATTATTAGACTTGAATTCACACAGTGAACCTGGTTAGTGGAAGTTGTTGAAGCCATTTGTGACTTGCGAATGCAGAGATGTTTTTCAATTATTTTAATTTTATCAGATAGCCCCCCATAATGTTAAAAACCCATAAAAGGCAGTAATCTTTGCTGTATAAAAACACATCATAGTTTATCATAAAGTAAGAAACTTATCAAGGAAACTAAACATTGTTAACTAATAGATTTTACAACCTTGTCCTGATTCACTGAATACTTATTATGTTGACCATAAAGAATTTCAACATCATTTGTAATTAAGAAAAAACTATTCAAATACTGTGTTTTTATTTATTTATTTTGGTCAAAGAAACTAACTTCTTGTGTCCCCTCATCTTCTAAAAAGAAACCTAGACACTCTTAAGACTTAAAATAGAAATATCCATTCTGAAAACAGCTAGTAGTTACACACAAACCTGGTAACAGATTGCTAAAATGCAGCCTTGTATTCAGATCCACAGCACACAGATTATTACAGGCATATGTAAAAAGTGTGTGTAGTATCACTAACCTCTCTGACATGTGAGGCCTCCAAAATATGGCTGCTCTCTACAATATTGCTGAGTCCTTCAGGGTCTCTATCAACTACCAGTGTCGGCTTGTCTCTACTCTCCTCCATCAGCACCATCTGTGAAAAGACAGTGGTGTGTTTGAACATTCAATTCATTTTTTATATACCAGTAATTCGCAGCAACAGTTGCCTCAAGGTGTTTTATATTGTAAGATAATGACATTACAGTATGAGGAAGAAAACTCAAACTATCAAACGATGCCCTATGAACAAAAACTTGGTGATGGTGGGAAGGAGGAACTCCTTTTAAATAGGAGGACACCAGGCTGAGGAAGGGGCAGCCATCTGCCTCGACTGGTTCGGGGGTGAGGGGAAGAGAAGAGAGAAAAGGAGAGCATGGAGAGATAAGGATAACAGACTATGGGAGATGGAAGGCAAAATTTAATGACATGCAGCAGAGGCATATAAATGCATGGGGAGTGAAAAGAGGTGATCGGAGAAGAAATGGTCAGTGTCTCATGTGAAGTTCCCCAGCAGCCTAAACCCATTGCATCACAACTAAGGGATGATTCAGGGTTACCTAATCCTGCCCTAACTTTAAACTTTATCAAAAATGAAAGTTTTAAGCCTAACCTTAAATGTACAGAGGATGTCTGTCTCACATATGACCTGGGAGCTGGTTCCACAGGAGAGCAGTCTGACAGCTGAAGCCTCTGCCTCCCATTGTAGTTTTAGATGCTCTAGAAACCACAAGTAAGCCTGCACTCTGAGAACAAATTGCTCTATTGGGATGATATAACATGAGGTCTTTAAGGCAGGGTGGGGCCTGATTATTCAAGACTTTGTACGTAAGGAAAAGGATTTTAAATGAATCGAAGGTTTAACAGGGAGCCGATGAAGAGAAGCCTAAATAGGGGCTTAATGATCTGTCTGTCTGGTCCCTGTCTGTACTTTTGCTGCAGCATTTTGGAATAACTGAAGGCTTGAACAGCCTGATAATAATGAAATACAATAGTCAAGCCTGGAAGTAATACATACACAAACTAGTTTTTCAGTATCACTCCGAGACAGGATGTTACTAACCTTAGTGATATCAGAATCAGAATGCTTGATTAATCCCAGGGGGGGAAACTGCATTGTGCAGATGAAAGAAGAATGATATTTGTTAAATGTGAAAGTAGAAAATTACATGTTTTTAAGATATCCTTTAGATAAATATAGCCATATCATCTGCATAGCAATGAAAATGTATACAGTGTTTTCTAACAATATTGCCTAAGGGAAGCATGAATAATCTAGGAGTATTGGTCCCAGCACAAAATCCTGTGAAACTCCATGAATACTTTTTGTGTGTGAGAAACTGGAATCTATCAGACAAATACGATTCAAACCAGCGTAATGCATTCCCTTTAATACCAAAGGTGTATTCTAGTCTCTGCAGTAAAATGTTGTGGTCAGTGGTATCAAATGCTGCACTGAGGTCTAGAAGGACAAGCACAGGTACTGGTCCACTCTCAGAGGCCAAGAAGAACATTAGTAACCTTCACTACTGCTGTTTCTGTGCTGTGATGAGCTCTGAATCCTGACTGAAGCTCTTCAAATAAACTATTCCTCTGGTAACAATCATACAGCTTTCCAACAACTCTTTCAAGAATTTTTGAAATGAAAGGATGGTTGGAAATCGGTCTATAATTGGCTATGACAGCTGGAGCAAGTGAAGGACTTTTAAGCAGTGGTTTAATTACAGCCACCTTACAAGCCTGTGGTATGTAGCCTGTTAATAGAGACACACTGATCGTATTTAAAATTGAAGCATTAATTAATGGTAAGAGGTCTTTAAACAGCCTTGCAGGTATGGGGTCTAACATACATGTTGATGTTTGGAGGAACAAATTATTAGATATTTCATAAAGACTAATAGGAGAAATGGAGTAAATAAGTATCAGCAGTTAAGTTGCTATACTTAATGATACATCTGTGGGAAAATTTTATATGTAAAGAAATTCATGAAGTCATTACTACTGAGATTTCAGGCAATACAAGGCTCAACAGAGCTGACTGTCAGCCTGGCTACTGTGTCTAAAAGAAAGCTGGGGCTTGTTCCTATTTTCCTCTATCACTGATGAATAGTAAGACAATGCAGTCAAGGTTTTCAACAACTACATGGATGTTAAAGTCACCCACTAGAATTATTCTATCTAAACTGAGCACTAAATCTAACATGTAAAAAGTATGGGACAGGTGAATGACAAGGTTAATGACAAATTAAACTGTTTTTTGTGAGAACAAGGGTGAACAAGGCTAAGAGTAAGGCTTTGAAAGGAATTATAACTCAGTCTAGGCCTTTGGTTGATTAGTAAGTGAGAGTGAAAGACTGTCACCACCCTTTCTTCTTGGCCTGTGCTTTGAGGATTCTGACAGTATGGCTCCAACCAATGAACTCTTCCTGCTGCAAGCAGGTTTATGTAAGGCAAAATAAATCAACAGTTTGATCAATTATTCAATCAATTACCAACAGAAGTACTAATAGATGAGAGAATACTCCACATTTAAGTCTTGTGGTCTTAGTTTTAAGGTTAACTCATTTTTGCTGAATTTTGAATGATTTATTTTAGGTGGTCTCTATGGGGATGAGGTTTGTGGCAGATGACAGGAGGAAAGAATTTGCAGAAAGGCATGCAAGACTGCAGCTCCAATCCCTGTTCTCAGCTCTGGACAGTCATGTTTTGGGAGGCCAAATAAATTCAACCATATTTCTAGAAATGAGAGCTGCACAATTCAAAGTGGGTTGGATGGTGTGTCTCCTGATAAGATCAGGTTATCCCCAGAAAGTTTTCCAATTATCTATAAAACCCACAATTTTCTGGACACCAACTAGACAGCCAGCAGTGTGGTTATACAGTCATGTGAAAAAAGGTTTCACAGGACTCTATATAGGATTTTGCAATCTATGTACACCCTTACTGCTTCCACAAAAATTAAGAGGGTAAGCAGCAGCCTGAAGCTTCCAATCAAATGCACTTTGTTAGCTACTCAGCATCTGATGATCACCTCTGTAAAAGCAAATGTTTTAGCAGTTTACTGGTCTGGAGCATTCAGGTGTGTGTTAACACAATGTCACAATCTTCTCAGGTGAGGACATCCCAGCAAATCCACCCATAAGTCAGACCATACAATGCTCATAGAAACGGTAAAATACCCAAGAACTACATCCCAGACTATTCAGGGCTTAGTTAGCATGTTAAATGTAAAGTTCATGTCAGTACATTTAGAAAAAGACTGAACAAGTATGGCTTGTTTGGAAGGGTTGCCATGCCCCTAAAAAGAACACGGCAACTTAAGTTTGTGAAGTTGCATTTACTTCTGAAACAATGTCCTTTGGACAGACAAAGCCAGAGTAGAAATGTTTAGCCATAATGCACAGCACCACATTTGCACAAACCAAACACAGCATATCAGCACAAACACCTCATACCAACTGTGAAGCACAGTGGTGTAGGGGTGATGACTTAGGTTTGTTTTGTAGCCACAGGACCTGGGTGCCTTGGAGTCTTTAAGTCAACAATATACTCCTCTGTATAACCAACATATTCTAGACTCAAACGTCAGGCCGTCTGACAGCTGAAACTTGGTCAAGCTGGTTGTGCAACAGGACAATGATCCCAAGCACAACAGCAAATCTACAAGAGAACAGCTGGAAAAGAAAATAATCAAGATGTTACAATGGCTCAGTCAAAAGCTAGACCTCACTTCAATGCTATGATGGGACCTTCAGAGAGCTGTGCATGAATGAACAAACCCACAAACCTCAGTGAAACAACTATGTAAAACAGAGTGTGCCGAAATTCCTCTGCAACTAAGTGGGAGACTGAAAGTCATACAGAAAACATTACTTCAAGTTATTGAATCATGGAGTGTGCTAGTTTTGCACTCGGCGACATGTCATCACTGCCCTGGCAGTTACACACCAATTCATCATTAATGGTTTCCAGGTGTCGTTGCTGCTGGCGTGAATTACAGTATTACCATATTTACGTTTATCAGCGGGCAGTTTTAAATGTGATATTAAGTCGCCTGCTCTGGCTCCGGGGATGCATTTGCAGTTCGTGACCGAGCCGGTGGTGCACAGAGGGACTTCTGCTTCGGGCTACGCCTCCTCCTCAGTCACCCAGCCGGCGTGGCTTCAGCATGGCCGGGGATACGCTACCCCGACCAACCGCAGCTGCCTGGCTAGCTACCGCTATATTTTCAACAGTACGGAGCAGCGTCTCCATTTCACTAAGCCTGGAACCACGCAGTCTCCCAGGAGCACCTAGAAACACCGGGCAGAAGAGTGCCGGTGAAGCTAGCGGAGAACCACAAGCCTTAAATGTGCGGCTGAGAATTACGCTTGCGGACTCGAAAACGCTCGATAAACGAACAATACGCCTACAGCTTGCAGGTGATAAAGCAGAACGTGTAATTTAACTTCTGAAAGCAAGCAAACTAGCTTCACAGCTCAGCTCACAGAACACCACTGTGCATCGCAACAGAACAGGAAGTGCTACAGTACCGCAGTGAGAGCCAACACCTAGCGAGAGCGCCACCCAGCACAGCATTCAGAAGCACAATGAGTCATTTTGTATTTATCTGCCCACAGACAGGGTGACCAGATGCCCCGGCTTATGTGGGGCGGCACAGCATTTCAGCCTCTTGTCTCTGTCCCGCATCTTGAGACAATGTCCCACATTTTGACTGGCTCTGCAGAACATGCACTTTTCTAAAGTCTGGCTTTTACCCAGTGCATCTGAAGAAAGCTGGGGAGGCTTCGTAATTCAAGTTGCAAAAAAGCTGCAAGCCACCAAAAAGTCAAAGCTTTGTGGATTTTGGTGACCCTGATGGAAACTGCTTCAAAGAAAATGAATCAGCAGCGTATACCATATGACACGTGTCAGAATTGGCCAAAAATTGCAAAAAATGATCTGTTATGGCTCAACAAATACATGCCAACCAATGGATGCATCCCTTCTGAAACCCAGAGATGGCTACCAGACACAACAACAGCTGAAATAAAAGTGAATACAGGAGTATATAAAGACTATCTCATGAGACAATAAAAACAACTTTTAACTTCTTTTCATCGTATTGTATTTGTGTCAGGAAGGGCATCCAGCATAAAACCTTTGCCAATATTCCGCTGTGGCGACCCCTTGGTGGAGAATACAAGGGAGCAGCCGAAAGGTACATTTTAACACACACACAATTGTAGTCCTAGTGTCAGTCCCAAGCCCAGGTAAATGGGTAGGGTTGCGTCAGGAAGGGCATCCAGCATAAAATCCAAATGCAGATTCATAATGCATGCTCTGCTGTGGCGACCCCTAACGGAAGCAGCCAAAAGAAGAAGATTTACTTGGTGAGGGAGTTTGGAAAAGTTGCATTCAAATATATTTGGCATTTACATGCTAAATGCCAGTCTGGTAAGATAAGATAAAATAATTTTTTATTTGTCACAAGCAGGGAAATGTGCATTGATTGCAGCAGCAGATAAGAGTCACTCAGTTATAAAAAGTATGAAAACTATGTAATATATATACACAATTCAATAAAAGCAGGAAAAAACTAAATACTCAAGAGTACAACTATTCTTTAGACATATTTACACCGTAGATGCACGGAGAGTAGACCTATATACACATAAATAATATGCAGTTTAATGTATATACTGTGGATATTGAATATTGCACAGTGGTGTGTATTGGTGTGTGTGGTCTACTGGGAGCAGTGCTGATTGTAAAGTCTAACTGCAGCAGGAAGGAAAGACCTTTGATAACGCTCCTTCACACACTTGGGGTGAAGTAGTCTATCACTGATGGAGCTCTCCAGTGCCGTCAGAGTCTCATGCATGGGGTGGGAGTCATTGTCCAGCAGAGATGTCAGCTTGGCTAACATTCTCTTTTCACCCACCACCTGCACTGGGTCGAGGGGACACCCGAGGACAGAGCTGGCCTTCTTAATCAGGTTGTTGATTCTCTTTCTGTCAGCAGCCGAGATGCTGCTGCCCCAGCAGACCACACCATAAAAGATGACTGATGCCACCACAGATTCAAAAAAGGTCTATCTGGATTCATGTGGAATTTTGTCCAGGTACTGTCCAGGTTTAAGACTATTCTGAAAAATCCCTCCTACCCTCTCCATTACATGCTGGACAGACAGAGGAGCACATTCAGTAACAGACTCAATCAACCAAGATGCACCACAGAACGCTACAGGAAATCATTCCTACCTGTGGTCATCAAACTTTACAACTCCTCCCTGTGACACTATTCTCATTGCTGCTAGTGTTTAGTCCATCCTAT
>VUQH01057748.1:0-17322 GCA_015106775.1 Etroplus canarensis
AAATATTATTTCAACTTTATTCTTGAAATTTCAACTTTATTCTAAAAAAAAAAAAAAAAAAAAAAAAAAAAATTTAAAAGTCCTTCTATTTTTATTTTTTTTAATTGGCCCTAATCCTCCTTTGTACTTTTTATTTGTAGGTAGCTCGTTTCTGTTAAAATGTTCTTTATTAGACAGGCTCTAGTTTGAGGAAGTTTTGTTTCCTCATTCATTCAGTGTACTCTCTCTCTCTCTCTCTCTCTCTCTCTCTCTCTCTCTCTCTCTCTCTCTCTCTCTCTCTCCCCCCTCATTATATGTACACACACTACTACTTCAAATACACTTTACAGTCTTAAATCCTAATGGATATGTGGACTGTGTTATGACTCTATGGTTGAAATATGAACTAAACTTTACTTTTGTCTCCTGTTGATGCTTCAAGTGAAGTAAAAATGGTGTTCCTTTATACAGTTTTAATGAGGCAGATCAAAATGTGATCAAACAGTGTCTGCAATAAACTTTGAACCTCTAAAAAAGGTCCTTCGTGGGAGAAGAGGAATATATATATTTATATACAGGCATTTGTGAGGCAGATATGAAAACGAGAGCAAGAGAACTGTTCTTAAAAGTGTTGCCCGGGGCCTTCTGTGCTACAAAGTCGATCCTCAAATCAAATATGATGGGCTAAGACTTCATCAGTTGGACAAATCGTGCATACAACACCCCCACAAAAGATAATAAGCAATAAGATATTTGTGAAGACATTCTCAACACATCACACATGTAGATAGTTTGTTGAAATCAGAATCAGGGGAACTGCATAAAGATAAACATATGTTTTTTTTTACACTTATAATCCAAAAAGACCACACAAAACACTTGAAATTCATAAAAGTAAAACATTTTAATTATTGCACAAAAGTCCCACTACGTTTAGTCTTAGCAATAAATATTTCAAAGATGTTTTTCTTCATTTTGCCCTTACAAACATATTAAGCGGGTACCGACAACTATAAAGACTGTTCTTTTTAAAATGTAATCTTGTAATATTGATGGTTAAAGCAGAGCTTTTCGAAGGCATGAGTACATGAACCATTTCTGAGAACTTAACTTCTGCCCCGTATTCTTCAAGCCTGCCTGGAAGCAAACAAATTTGAAAAAACACCATAAAATCACTTGGCAGGAAAGATGCTATGAATTAACAGGTTTTCTGGCTGCTTGTGGTTACTGGGGAAAAATGAAACACTGACACACAGTCACCTTAAACTCTTGTATTTACAAAAGTTTTCACCTCCAACAAACACAAACCAGTATTAGCATTTTGGTGAGTTGAAGTTCAGTATTTACCCTTTATGATGGAAATATCTTCTTTGACATTTTCACTGCAATTTGGTGTGACACAGGTACCATACAATGTGCTGTCAAAGAAGAAAGAGAAGAAACATTCTGCAGAGTGGTGAGCAAACTGGGAAATGTATTTCTGTATTTTTGAACTCCCAGTGACACCTGTCACAAGTTAAAAGGCATTGATTAGTGTAGTTTTAAGGTTTTTCCAGTTTATCTAAAATGCAGTTTGGGTTAAAAAGCTTTTGAAAGGAAATATGAAACAGAATATGGACAGGTCAGTTCTGAGATGTGAATTTCTTTCTTCTTCAGTGTGAGCACAACCTTAAACTATGGCCTTATGAGCTTGTGGAGGCACTGCAGACACCTATATGCAAACCAGCTGCTCCACACATAATAAAAGGACATCAAATGGCAAAACATTTCTCATAAAAGTGGTTTGCAGTTTTTTCAAGCTGTAAAAAAGGAGCTGAAAAGAAGCAAAGAGATGGAAGAAATATCAAGTGGGAGAAACAAACTTCACAGAAACAGCAAGCATTCCACATTCTTGCAAGAGAATTTAAAAAAAAAAAATACAATTGTAACAACAATTGATCCAGCAAACAAGTATCCAAAGCCTGAAAACTGCTTTTCATCTGTGCCACAGACATGGTTGTCAAAAAAACTCAACAAATCCATAAAACACTCCAAGAAAGAGCATTCCTTAAAAAACCAAGAAGAAGAGGAAAAAAGAAACTGTATATTGGTGACTGATTGTATGTTATAAGAAGGAAACAGACTTGAGGTTGAAAACTAAAGACAGAGAGGGAAAAATAAAAAAATATCAAAAAATACATCATTGTTGCCCATGTTTTCTTGGGATTACTAGAGTTTGTTTGCAGTCTGATATTGCCTCCAATGTGACAACATAAAACTGTTTTAAATGCCAGGTGATTCAGATAACCTGTTAGACTGGACATATTTAAAAATCTGGTACAGCAGAGAGATTTACAAGTGCCTACATATTGCGAGATTTAACAATTTTTATGAGTTCAGTGTTAGGCCACACTGTGAGACATGAATCTAATGAATTGGGAAAAGAGATCAAGTTCACTTACTGTCAGATGTTTATTCCTACTGAAGGTATAACTTGGAGTTAACCCTGAAGTTACTTGGATTAGTACAAATGTAGCAACTGTGGCGGCTCCAGAAGCCACCATTCAGTGTTAGTATTTCTTTTGTTTAGTTGACAATTTTTCACAAACAGTCAGAAATAGCATGGCACATACTTTTTTGTTTTCATATTACCTTTATTTAGGACAAATATTTTTCTAATCTAAGTGGATGCGTTTAGTTAACAATTTTATCTTATATTTATCTGTTAATGATACACACCTTGTGCTTTTTCTCAAGCTTTAAAGAACCTGAGGGGTGTACAATGAAGTGAGATGGGTTATCAAGTTGTGTTGAGGTTATAATTAATCTTAGGGAGCATAAGCATTTATTTGACTGTGAATTTATGATCTTCAAGATCACATATTAGTTTGAGTTAATATATTTATTTTACAAGTCAATGCACTTTTTGCTGCTGTTTTATTTTTAACCTGACAGCTGCACTTTGGAGCTTTGAAACTTTAACTTTACTCTATGTTCAATTCTGACCCTCTCCTACAGCCTAATAAAGGAGATGCAGAAATCACTTTAGTTTGTCACCAGCTCAAGCTAAAATTAATTTCATTGTTTGAATATTGTCAGTGATAAATATCCTACAAGAATAACTGATCAATGTTCTAATATGAATTTAGTAGCTGCATTTAGTGTAAAAAAGACTTACCAGGACCAAACAAACATTTCTGCATTTTCTGCATCACCAATTGAAAGTATGCAAATTCCAGTGACGATGTGATGCTTACAGCTGGGCATCATTCTGTGATATTAGTAAGATATGACTTGGATGCCTGTCAGCTTAAACCCCAAATCTCAAGGTTGATCTTTCAGATTTGATCCCCTTGAAATGAGTCTAGATTGATCTACTGTGCAGTGGAAACTTTAATTGGGATCAAAGGACAATAATTTATTCTTACATTATGTTTTTTCCTTGTTGTCAAAGCAGTTGCCCATATAAAATCTGATATATCGCTAATATGTGGGCTAGCAGTTATCAAGTGTTTAGACATAAATATCTATATTACTTTAAGCGGAGTGTTGTAAAAAGCCTTTCAGCTTCACTTTAGCCTATTTTCTAATGGCATGATGATGGAGCAGTGATGTCTCACTATCACTCATAAAACACGACGTAAATCGTTAGGAAAAGACTGAGATGTTTTGCGCCACTACAGCTGCAGTATTGATGGGTGGCCAGTAGGGGTAGTGTATGATTTTAGAAAAACTTTGGAGGTATGTAAGTTTACTCCTTGCCTGCAATTAAAATCGAGAACAAATAAAGGCGAATTTAGCATGTTGCGGGGTGTTTAAAACATCTTTTCCCAAATTACAGACTGTTATTAAGATTTAGTCTCCTGGAAATAAACCAAAAGATACATATATGTAGTGGACTCAACACTTTAGTCTGTTTTTCTTGTGCGGTTAGTGAAGGAGCTGTCCACAACTGGTGGTGCTGAAACTTTGTGCTCTGCGCCTCTGACAGGCTTAACCAAACAATTAAGAGATATTTCCGTTTTTATTACAGCCACGAGAAATATCCTTTAATTGTAAGATTATGCCTATCTAAAAACTCTGTCTCTGCCACGAGTTCCTCTTCTTCTTTATAGCTCTGCAGATGCCGCGTATTTCTTAAGTACTGGGATGTATGTAACTGGAAGGCTACCCAAAAAGAAATGCTGGAACCTTTAAAAACTGATTCCTGTCCTTAAAATTAGCCCCGGTACTTTGACTCCCGCTATTTAAAAAACACCCACAGTGTCAGTTTTGCAGAATCAAGATTAAATTCATCTAAAAAGCCAAGCTACAAGAAAACATTTGGTATTTTCTATTTGCTCCTCTGTAGAATGCTCCTCCGTTAACTCCATCCAGCTGTTCCATGGTTCAGACAGGCGTTGTGGCTTCTGTCACGTCTGTCTCTTATCCATCAGATATCGCTGAGGACCACGGTGTGTAAATCCTTTTCTCTGGCACATCAGCTTCGCTCCGTCGCAGCTGAAGTATGGTGTAATGTGTCTCAGTCGTTTTGCTCCTTTATATCTTTCCCGAAAACGCCAACTTCTCCAAAAGTAAACTGTTCACGTCGCAGCCGACTTTTCGTCCTTCCAGTCAAATCTAAACGTTGACTTTTGCATGTCCGCGTTTGTCACGCTGTCTTATTTCTTTTCACTGAGGCATATGTTGCTTTTGGAGTTTTTCTTTGCCTGTTCTAACCTCCAATCGTGTGTTTAATTTTCGGCTCTCCAAGCGTCTTTCTCCGGCTAGTCCAACTCATTTCTACCCGGCTTGTCGGAAAAGCACCCGAGTCGTGAAGTCTCTGCAGTCACGTGACTGAGACAGGACAGAAGAGATTTTTTTTTCTTCCCAGAGTGTGTATGTGAGCGTTTCTTCGTGTGTTGTTGGAGGGGTGTCCCTCCTCCGCATATTTTGTTGCTTGCCATGCTTTAGACGCCGGAGCGCAGGGAGAGAGGCGAGAGTGAGAGAGGTAACGCCGGTCTCTCTCACAGGGCTACCTGTCTTTTCTGGCTTACCTCGGGTCCCGTCGTTTCGCCCTCGTCCTTTTGAGTCCACCTTCCTGCAGTCGGCTGTTTTGTTGGTTCAAAATAGAGCGAAAGAAAAAAAACCTGTCATTATTTCTGTAGGTTTTACTCGGGTCTGGTCTATCAGGACGAGGATCGTGGTTCTTTTTGGCTCTGGGCTTTCTATCTTTTTTTTTTTCTTTTGGGTGCTCCATTTGGACAGTATAGGACAGCTGAGCAGAGCTTGGATGAGCCGCCTCACTGAAATCCCGAGATGGAGTTGCTGCTGATCTGCCTTTCCCTGTGGATATTGCAATGCAATTCTGCCAGAGCGGACTCAATCATTCATATCGGTAAGCGCCCAGTAAAACAACATGTTTGGGTTAGTCAGGTGTAAAGGGTTGCAGAAATAAAGGTCAGTCAGCATATAATGCCTTGATAACAGGATTTCGGTGAGAGAGCAGAATAAATAGTCTATTCAGCTTGCATTTTGTGTTTAAGAAACACTTTGACTCTCCAGCGAGGTGAAAAGTTAGGGTTTTGAAATGACCATGCATTTGACCCTTTCTGCTAGAGATATTTTGTTAATATTTATTGTGACTCATTTATCGCCTATTTCCCAGAGACATTTTTCACTTTTCGACGACGGATCGCTGCGTTCATGTTGTCTCACATCTAAACTACACCACTGCCTGTCTTTGAACCGCAGTCCCGCACTCCAAAACGGTTTACAGTAAGCAGAAAGGCCTGTTTCAGTGAAGCTGTGAAGAAATTAATTTTCTATAGCCAAATGGCTGAGTCTTTTTTTAGACCAAGCTACCTCTTGTGTGTACCACAAGCCTCAACTTTCCCCAGAACGTGACTGCAATGTCAAAAACAAAGATAGAGGGAATGTCAGTGGAGTTTCGTTTTAGAGATGCAAAACGCATAGTGCCTCTTTGTACTGAAACTTCAAACCAGAGCTGCAGAGCTGGGGGGGATGCTTTAAACTCACCACGGTGTCCAAACGATCTAGTGTGTGCCCTTACCATTGCATTACGTTTCATTTGATAGTTTTGAAACACATATGTCCTCCGTTTCTCTGAAAAACCATAATTGCCCCCCTTTCAATAATGGCTGACCTTTTAATCTCAGATAAAAATGTCAATGTCACTACGAGAAAATCTGGTCTCGGTGCTACGCCGCTGCTGCTGCTGCTCACTGTCTACTGCAACAGTCTGGCAAGCAGCAGCAGGTGCTCAGTCACTGGCTTAATACAGCAATGGGACTCCATCCAGATAATATTGGCTGATACCCTGCGTAACGTTAGTGTACCCCAATTATTCTTCTCGTTTCCCTGAAACCCTTTCTCGTGATATACGTGCTCTCCCAATAGCAGCTGATGCCATTTTGATAACAGAGGTGGAACGGGAAGGGGGAGAGACAGTTAAGCTTTAGTATTCCTCCGTGGGTAGGGTGCCACTGATCTAGCAGACATGGCAGATATTTAGTTTCTAAGTTTGACCAAATATATTAAAGCACATGTATCAGTTTATTTGTCTGTTTTCTGGAGAGGTCATGTCGCTCTCCATGGTGCTGAACTCTCGTCACTGGAGACCTATAACTTCAGGAGTAAACACATGGCAAATAAACAGCACACAAAAAAAAGTCTGGATTCCAAATACTGTTCAATACAACTATTTGTCAGGCTTTGGGCAATTAAAGCTTCTATACAATTTGCGTCGTATCCCCACTAAAAGTGAAATTATTCATTAAACTCTTTCCTCACCAAACCACATTTTGCCCACATTACGCCCGAATGTTTAAAAAAAAATCCCAACTAACTGTTTCATTCAACAGGTGCCATTTTCGAGGAAAACGCTGTAAGAGATGATGAGATTTTCCAACTTGCCATCTCAGACTTGAGTCTTAACGACGACATTCTGCAAAGCGAGAAAATCACCCACTCTGTGAAACTTATCGAGCCTAACAACCCTTTCCAGGCTGTGCAGGAAGGTAAGCGTGACCCCCACCCCCACCCCTTTCTGCATCATCGCCACTGGGTTTTTTTTTTGTTTTTGTTTTTGTTTTTGTTTTGTTTTTTTGTACTTGGGGCAGCGTGGGACGCCAGGAAGGCTGTTTTCTTCCCTCCATCCTCGCTCAGTAGCTACGATCAGGAAATAAGTCCGGTATTTGCTGCGAGGAAATCTTGACTGTCCTGATCTGCTGCGCCCCAAGAGAGTGTTGTTCATTCACACGTTGAAGCGATGGCTAGTAGCGCAGGCAGTGATGATGATTCATGTGCATCTGTGAGTGAGGAAAATAGCTGTGCGTGCGTGTGCGTAGGCGTGTTTGTGTGCGTTTCCACCTGCAAAGCGCTCTGCCTCTGTACCAAAGCCAGGTGTCTTCTGTGGCTGAAAAGCTAGGTGGAAGCATTGAGTTAGAACACAAGATAAAATGTGTATAAAAACCATTTGAAGATGATCAAATGTAGTTCCCCCACCTACCCTGGAGTTATGTAATTGTAGGAGAGTAATATCTCTGGCTTTGCATCTCTCTTTGAGTGATAAGTGCAACAGTTTTGTTCATATTTTGTCTGCTCTATTTGGATTTCCTGTACTGTAGGTGCCCAGAATGTACACACCTCCACACACCAGACAGGAAATTAATAATGGAATTATTTCAGCCAAGGTTATCTCTCTCAGATGTTGAACAGACTGCAAAAGGCGATTAAACATTCTTCTGCTGAAATGAATCATTAAGACTTTAATAGCTTCCTAGGGATCTTCAAAAGCTGTTTATGTCCCCTGCACTTAGTTACCAGAACCTACTTTTGTCCCCAGTTGCACAAAGGCCTTGATGACTCATTGCTATTCATAGTGCCCCTGACAGGCACAGAAAGATGATAATATGTCTCGCCTTATGCTATAATTATGCCATGTCATCTAGCTGTGGTTCTTAACAATGTCATAGATATCTGGTATTCTATTTCACATTTCCGAAAGTAAACTTAAATCCTGAGTATGCAGTGATTCTTGAGCTGCTATTGAAGAGATAAGATGAAAAATGTAGTAGAGACATATGTGACTTAGCTAATTCATCAATTTCTGTTGCTTGAGATGCAAAAATGTAGTAATTAAACTGACTGGCTAGCAAATCATTCACCATTTGTGCTGTTCTTTAATTAGTTCAGTAGCTCAGTCAAAATAGAGTTTTGCACCTAGACTTGAATGAGAATGTAAAAACTTAACTGATACCAGTTATCTTAACAATGGTTTCTTTATGATAATGACCTAGACAGTATTTTAAAACCATACAATGTCTGCACAAAAAGCTTCTAGAAACACAGAAGAAGTACTTGATGATCATTTTCCTTCATGGCAAAGGTTGATATTTCTTATTGAAAATGAGTCAGAGTTTATTACCTCGGAGTAAAGAGCCTTTCTTTACCCTTGATTGGGTATCATTTAACATGCTTAATTATTGTTTATGGCTGGGTTCTTGATAATTAAATATTTAAGTGGTTGATTAGGGGGCATTCAGTTTCTGGAGAGAGTTGGGAATAAGGAGCGGTCGATGACATGAGGATCGATGGGTGGCCTCAGATTCTTGCACTATACACAAGGCAGGGTGGTGAATGGTTGAGTGACAACTGGGATAAGTTAACCTTTTGCTTTGCTCTTTTGTTCACTGCCATCCTGCTGTGAATGGCAGTCAGGACCTTGCCATGGCATGGCAAAGAGGGGGGGAGAGAAGAGGTGGGCATAAACAGGGAGGGGATGGGAGGGTGAGTGAGTGAGACGAATGAGAATGTGATTACAGAGGTGGAGGATACAGTGGAAGGAAAAAAATAGAAGGGAGCAAGATTAAGAGTGAGAACAGCAAAGAGGAAAAGAAAAAATATGAGTACCAGCAACTGTGGTGAATAAAAAGAGGGACTCATGATCAAGACCTGAATAAACATGAGAGGACTAAAGAAGAGCAGGAGGTAGCAGTGAGGTGATGAGGAAAATTTGCCAGCCCACAGATGAGTAGTTGCAGTGTCACGTTTGCCCTTATTTGGTTATCTTTGTCCTTGTGCTGGTGGAACATACATTAATGAGGAAGTCACACAGAAGCCATGCAAACTGAAACACTCAACTATTCAGTCCTCCCACGCTCTTATCGTTTAAAGATGACAGTTCAAGGCTGGCTGAATATACCGCCTGACCACACAACTGGCAGATGCTGTTCTATTTATAGGCTTGAGCAAGTGAATTCAATGAACAGGGTGACTTTAACACCGGGAGTGAACTCAAACATTGATGTCTATCATGGGAATTATGGTTTTTACATGCCAGCACCTCCACATTGAATAAAAAACTTGTTTTTTGGGGTAAAATAATGCACTAAAGATAATACAGTCCCTTTCAAACGTATTGGGGGAGAAAGGCCACTGTGCACTGAAGACATTTGCATGCAAGATCAAAAGATGAATATGAGAAGAGAGATCAGAGTTTCAAAAAAAAAAAAAAATCAAGAATTCTGATCCTGATTGATTTTAATTTTGATTCTGATCCAGCTTCTATTTCCTGGTATTTACAGCCCAATATGTTGAATAACATAGAACATAACACATTTTGTATAAAACTACCCAGTCTTTTAAGGGAACATAAGCATTGCTTTGTTGAGGTGGGAGTGTTTTTTGTGTTAGTTTTGGGTTTTTCATGTTGCATAATAAAGTTCATCCTGATTAGTTTATTTGCATTTCTTCACAAACCAGCAGACAATATGTTTCTGTAGACTTCTGTGTTCATTCTGGTACTAGCATTTTGAGTTACATCATCAATAAAAATGCCATGCAAGCTCAAGCCATGACACAACCACCACCACGCTTCACAGATGCGCTTGTATGTTTAGGATCATGAGCAGATCTCTTCTTTCTTGACGCTTTGGCCTTTCCATCACTTTGGAAGAGATTAATCTTTGTCTTTTCAGTCCATACGACTTTGTTTGTGATCTGTTGTGGCTCATATCTATACTTATCTGAAAATTCCAATCTAGCTTTCTGATTTTCACTGCTGATGAATGGTTTGCATTTTGCAGTAAGACCTCAATTTTGCTGCTCTCTAAGTCTCCTTCAAACAGTGAATTGTGATATTTCCACCTATAGTCTTTGGAGTTTTATTTAAAAATGATGTTATGGACTGTTTTTTTTCTGTTCTCACCGTTTGTCTATCATCAGTTGTTGTTTTCCTTGGATGACTAGTTTGATACCTATAGCTCAGTACACTGGTGGGTTTTTTTCATTTGCAGGACATTCCAAATTATAGTACTGACCCAAAGTTATGGAAATACCTCTGATGGATTTTCCCCCTTTCCTCAGTCTCAGAAAGGCATGCTTTTCTCCCATAGACAGTTCTTTGGTCTTCATGTTGATCCAGCCTTCTTGACTACAACTGTAGCCTTCTCATGTGAAAGCCAAAGCTTAAACTGAGAGTGGCAATCCAGAGCTACTTAATGATCAACCTTATATGACATATCAGGGTAACAAGAAACACCTGTCGCTTGTCATGCAAAATGTGTTATGTTCTATGTTGTTTAACATACCTACATGTACAGTAAATACCAGGGAATAACAGCTGAAACTTTGATATCTCTTCTCATATTCATCTTTTGTTCTTACACAGAAATGTCTTCACTGTTCAGCAAAGACAAAATAATTGGCCTAACAGTTCCAATAATTTTGAAGGGGACTGTAGATAATTATACAAAATTCTCTGCCAAGGTTGAGAGTGTATAAAAAACATCTTAGTTCGATTTGCCACAATGGCCAGAGCATATACAGCTCCACAACATGGACGCTTCTTATAGGCATCATAGCAATGAAGGTCAGTATTCACATGAGTCAACACATGAGCACAGCTCAGAAGGGCACTGGAAATAATACCAGGGGGACAAAGCACTAGCTACTGATTGATAGAGCAGCACCAAGAATCTAAGACCAGAAGACTACAAGACTACAGAAAGCCTACAAGTCAATGCCCCACACATGTATACTAGATTGCTTGGCACTATACAAGGCTAACAGTGGACTGATAACCTTCCTCAGAAACTCATTGGGACTGTGGAAGACAGCAATAGAGGCCAACTCCAAGGCCATCACACAAGTCAATATATCAAAGATTAGTGAGCGTCAAAGCCACAATCCAGGATGAAACAAGGAGCATCCATGATTACATCACAAAGATGATTACATCAGAAAGATGGTCCCCTGAGATGAGCTGATACAAGAGCGCCTCAGGCAGCTGAAGGTGGAAGTAAGGTGGAAGTGTTGTGGAAGACAAAGCCCTTCCACTACTGACAGATAGAGGAAGTAGCAGACATGAAGAAATCCTACCAGTGGCTAGAAAAGGCCGGTCTAAAGGACAGAACAGAGGCTCTGATTATAGCAGCACAAGAACAAGGGCCAAAGAATCAGATCCATATAAGCTGGAGTCTACCACAGCCAACAGAACCCAAGCTGCAGGCTGGGCAATGGTCTCCTGGAGACTGTCCAGCACATAGTAGCTAGATGTAAGATGCAAGTTAGGACTGGGTACATTGAGAGGCACAACCAAGTGGCTGGGATAGTGTACAGGAACATCTGTGCTGCTTATGGATTAGAAGTCTAGAAGTCCAAGTCTAGATGGGAGACACTTCCAAAGGTGGGTGAGAACAACAGGGCTAAGGTCCTGTGGGACTCCAAATTCCAGGCAGACAAGCAGCTGCTGGCAAACCAACCAGACATAGTGGTGGTTGACAAGGCACAAAAGACTGCAGTTGTAATAGATGTAGCAATCTCAACCCGACAACATCAGGAAGAAGAAGCATGAGAAGATCAAGAAGTACCCGAGCTGAGGGAACAGCTAGAATAGATGTGGAAGGTAAAATCCAAAGTGGTCCCAGTGGTAGTAGGAGAATTAGGAGCTGTAACCTCCAAACTGGAAGAGTGGCTCCAGCACATTCTGGGTGCAACATCAGAGGTCTCTGTCCAGAAAAGTGCAGTCCTACGAACAGCTAAGATACTGTGCAGAACCCTCAAACTCCCAGGTCTCTGATAGAGGACCTGAGCTTGTGGAACACACATACCACTCCCACCCCCCCACCACCCAGGGGTGAGAGGGAGATTCATCATTGTAAGGTAGTACAGAACAATACAATGCTGAATTTGTTATGTGTACAATATTTCTGGCAAATGACAAATAAATAACCCCATGGCAAAGAAAGAAAGAAAGAAAGAAAGAAAGAAGGAATTTGAAGGGACTGAAAAGTAGAAGTTTGTCCTTTAGGGAGACGAAGTTTACATAAGAAAGTTCATATATCCTTTTCTGTCTTGCATTATATTACGGTGAAGTTCTTGCAAGGGGACAGCAAAGTTGCCACCCTGCTGTGTCATTATGTAAATTAAAATCTATGCACATTTCAAGAAAAGTTCAGCCTGTACAGTAGATTTTTCCTCCTGTAGTTGCTGTGTGAGCATTTAGGGGATATGCAAATCATGTAAACACCTCAAACAGTGAGAATGTAATGCATCATCAGACAACTTTGCTCCAGGTGTGATCAAAATACAAAACGTTTTATTAAGAGTATACAGCCATGTTAGCAGGTCTATGAGGCTAAACCTAGGCTCTATGAAGATGTTAATCTGATGGTGGCTCGAGAGGAAAATTACCAGTAAATTCAGCAAGTGTCATCCTTTGGGCATTGTGAATGCCTGTACAAAACTTTGATGCTCTAGAAAAAAATATAGCTATCATAAGATTGTATGAGTAGCTAGTGAGCCTATAGGGCAATACTATGGGACAATTTAGACTTTTCAAAATTGATATGGTCGACATACATTTCAGTGTCTGTATGGCCGGCATTCAAACGATCCTGAATTTTAAAATCCCTTTTTATAAGCAGTTTCGTTGTTTTGTGAAACCCCTCTAGATTTCCATTATAGTTTAAAGAATACATTTAAAATAAAGCAGGTAGAAAACACAGCCATCTGGCCACAGTTAAGAAAAGTCATTTCCTCCTTCTCCTCCAGCGTGTGGTAATTTGTTGAGTGTTCTGTCCTGCTGAGTCCTCTTCACACACCACACCAGCAGTGACCCTCCATTTTCATCTAACCCCTGCCAAGGTAATGTCAAGAAGAATTTAATTCTTTGCCTTTTATATCCCTATAAGCCAACAGACTTCAAAGAACATGTAATGTAGTTCTGTTTTATTTTTCCTTTCCTCAGTTTGTAATGACAAAAGTTGAAATAATAGCTCCTTTGAAAGTGATGTCATTGATGGTGCAATATGTTCTGTGTGTTTATCTGTTTATGAGAACTCATTACTTGCTATGCTCTAAATGTGATGTAATGCTGCCCTTTCTTGATTATGGTCCAAGTGAATTTCAAAATGCTGCATGAATCTTGGTAATGGATGTGTTTGTGTTTTCATGTCTTTTTATACAGATAATCAGGCTTTTGTTTAAAGACCTGCTAATTACCTTAATAGTTATTTTAATCTCTCATAAGCACTTCATTGGGATGTAGAAAGCCTACTGGTGACTTAATAAGCTAACTGATGTTGCAGCAGAGGTATATAGCTTTCCTTCATTCCATCAGTCAGTTGCTTGTATTTGCTTCTGCAGTTGTTGGGGGATATTTGGAAAAAGAATGTGCTGTAGCTTAGGTTTTAATTTTTCAGTTCACAAAATATCCAGATTCTGCCACTTCAAGAAGTACAAAGAAAATACCAAGCCAATCCTATGGACTAAACATACTGAAAAGAAAAAAAAAATCTTCAAACCTAACAGGTAGACAACTCCAAACCACTGCTTCCATAAAGTCAGAATGGCAAGCTAACTAGGTCAGTACCTGCACACAGATACACCAGACTACCACTAAACATGTCTGTCATGGATCTTCATTAGCTGCTTTTTAAAAAACAGGATCGCTCAGGATGATTTTTCCAATTTGTAGTAAGATTATGACATTCATTATGATTAATTTTTGTAATTCCCGATCCAGAAGAAAAAAATCTATGTGTGTGAGGGGTTAGGGAAGCTTCATGTCACAAAAACAAACAAAAACTCAGACAGACATGGGTCCTAGTAACAACAACTAAACATTCAAAAAGTATTTTACAATTTGATTTAATAAGGCTGAAAACCTTCATAAAAAGGCTAAAATCCAAAAAATTTCAAAGACTGGGGCTATGTTCACATTGCAAGTGCCCATATGTTACCCATATCTAATGTTTTTCATGACAGTCTGAACAGCACAAATCTGATTTTTTTCAAATCAGATACAGGCCACTTTCATATGTAGTCCTAAATCAGATATGTATTTAATGGTTTTCAAAGTGATCTCAGTCTGAATGGTCATGTCGTATTTCATTCGACTTGTACGTCATTGCAGTGAGAGCGATGTCATAATTGTCTGTAGAAAGAAAGTGAGGTTTTACAGACATGCTGACGTGTAGTATTCATAGTTACTTCTGTTAACACAGCATGCTGTGTATCACGTCTTCTTCTGTGTACATACATCAATTCAGGGCTGTAGATTGTTCACACTGAAGTCTCATTGTGGTTGCATTTAAATTATATTGTGAACAACCACACAAAAATAATCAAATCTCAGCAAAAAATTCAAATTGAGCTTTAAGACCTGCAGTGTAAACAAAGCCTAGAAATTACAAACCATAGATACAGGGACACACAGTGCTAGAGAGGCAGATAAACACCACAACACAGAGCAAAGGAATGACAGGACTATATATACACTGACTAATGATAAATGAGAAACAGGAGGGCCAAGATCACAGGTGGCAAAAAATCAAATGCATGACAGCAACAGGAAGTAAAACTGAATACAAGACAGAAGACATAAAGGGCTACCAAAATAAAACAGAAAAAGAGAAACAATCAGACACAAGACTGAACTTAAAGGGATAAGAACACAGGAAGATGACACTGAGGAGACAGAGGGGGCTAATACAAGTCAAAACACAAACAGAAACCAGAACTAAGTTATAACTGGAACACAAGCTCAAAATCCTAACTGACGGATTACAATAAATTATATTTAAAAAAACGTAATTATTACCAAGATTATACAGAACTAGAACACAAACCCCAAGATTTTTTTTTATACATATATGGCAAATAACATATACATAGGACTACCAGGGGTCTTTTTTTCACAGTGAGAGAATACTATCACCACACCAATGAAACTAGCAGTGTAAAGAATGCCTGGAATGGGCTTATTTTCCACTAAAACAGATGGTTTTCAAATAAATTGTTAGCTAAAAAAAGTGACTGCACTTTGCTGTGTCTGCTTTCCTCTTTTCTCTCAGTATCCAAAGGTGCTCTCCAGGGTCTGTGTTAGGACTACTGCTTTTCTTTCTCTATATAAGTAACCTTTTTGATAATTGATCAAATGCTACATTATATTTTTATGCAGATGGAACAGTTATATTGTTCTTCCCCTTCAGTAGTACAATCCTTGAAATGCTGCAGTTTGCATTTGATGTTGTTCAGTTCCATTTAACTTAAGTTGGTGTTAAACGTAAGCAAATCCAAATTCGTGTTATTTTTTTAAGCTGTCGTCTAAACTTCCCCTGCTCATAACTGCTGAAGGAGCTGAACTTGAAAAGGTCACAAAATGTAAGTATTTAAGTATCATTATAGTTCAGAATTTGTCATTTAAAACTCAGTGAAAACCTTGTGTCCAAGCTGAAATTTAAATTAAGTTCCTTTTTTTTAAGGAACACAATTCTTGTTTCTCTCTCCAGGTGAGGAAACACTTATTTTCTGCTACTTAAAAAAAGTTGGCTTACTGTGACCTGCTCTTTCTGAATGAACCTGATCAATACCTAAAGAGGTTTAATACTAGCTACCATTGTGCTTTTTGATTTACTATAGATTGTGGAAATTGTGCACATCACTGTTTTGTGTATGTCACTGTGAAATGGCCATCTCTGTATGCCTGCAGACTTTCCCATTGGTTGGATTTATATAAAAATCTCTGCTTGGGTTGTTTCCTTCCTATTTGTGTGCATGTATAAAAAAAACAGAATGTCCGTCAGCCTCACATTGTTTTACAAATACTTGCCCCCAGAGTCAGAACTGAATTTGGAAAAAGAGGCTTTTAAATTTTCTGCCACTTTTTCATAGAAGGAACTGAGATTGTCAGAGCTCATTACATTGGGAGAGTTTAAGTCCATTTTGGAGGATCAGAAAATAGTTCTCTTGGTCAGTTGCTTTTTAGTTTGATATGTTATTGCATGTGATCTGGATGTTATGATTACTTGTTTGTGCTTTGTAATTTGAATTTGTTTCATTACTGATATATTTATGTGTTACAAAACTCTGCTACCCTCTTGGTCAGGTCTCTCTTAAAATAAAATTTTTTTTTATTTTAATCTCAAATATACTATTACCCGCATACTTAAAACATTAAATATGTAGTGCTTTCAAAACTCTACAATTATAAAAAATTGTCATGTACACTACTTTATTCTAACAGTCATGCTATGTTATATTCTACAGTTTTATGTGATGTCTGACTTGAATACCATTTACATAGCTGTGCACATACATACACAAATCACATAGATTCCAGAGTGCCCACCATTGAAAACTGTCCCGCATAATAATCAATTCTCATCTGCATTTCACTACATATTTAATCTGCCATATAAAACATGCAGTAGATTCTGTTTCTACATTATGGATAGGATGAATAAATGCTATGACACACGAACACACATGAAATGGATTATCTGCCTCCTCATGCTGAGGTGACAAGTTTAATCTTGAATTTGTGCCATCCTGTTTGATTTGGACTTCTGATCACACAGCAAAGGATTCGGGGATGCTGGGGATTTTGCATAACTGAGGACTGAGTATTAAGCTTTATGACCTACCATAGAACAAGTCCACCAGAGCTTATCTTTACAGTTTTACATGCTGTACTGCTTTTTTTTTCCCAACTTGCTATGCATAAATACAACCTTTATATCCCCATTTTAATATTGCAAGTCCACAGTAACTAAGTAAATTGCTAAAAAGTACAATAAAACACAAAGAAACTGAAAATCATTTTTTTTGTTTTTACACATATTTTTCTAGATACAGAAATATCATAGCTGTCTCCCTCAAAATTGTAAATGAAAAAAGTTGTATAAAATCCTTTCAAACCACAGTGTGTTCATAGCTACATTTTTGAGATACACTCATTTTCATAAACTGTACCAAAAACGGAAGTAAATCTGCTCAATTTGCAAAAAGAAAAACACACACACATACACCGCCCCCCCGCCCCAAAAAAAAAAAAAAAAAAAAAAAACCAAAAAACAA
>VUQH01057752.1:0-13365 GCA_015106775.1 Etroplus canarensis
CACAGATATTTCTGTATACTATGCCGGCCACTTGGTTATGGCGTTCCATGTATGCCCTGCCTGCTAGCATCTTGCACCCTGCTGCTACGTGCTGGATTGTCTTAGGGGCATCTTTACACAGCCTGCACCTGTCTTGCCTGGTGTGATAGACCCCAGCCTCTATGGATCTTGTACTCAGAGCTTGTTCCTGTGCTGCCATGATTAGTGCCTCTGTGCTATCTTTCAGTCCAGCTTTGTCCAGCCACTGGTAGGACTTCTGGATGTCAGCCACTTCCTCTATCTGCCGGTGGTACATACCATGCAGGGGCCTGTCCTTCCATGATGGTTCCTCCTCTTCCTCCTCTTTCTTGGGTTTCTGCTGCCTGAGGTATTCACTGAGCACGCGGTCAGTTGGGGCCATCTTCCTGATGTATTCGTGGATGTTTGTTGTCTCATCCTGGACTGTGGTACTGACGCTCAACAGTCCTTGGCCTCCTTCCTTCCGCTGAGCGTACAGCCTCAAGGTGCTGGACTTGGGGTGAAACCCTCCATGCATGGTCAGGAGCTTCCTGGTCTTGACGTCCGTGGCTTCTATATCCTCCTTTGGCCAGCTTATTATCCCAGCAGGGTACCTGATCACGGGCAAGGCGTAGGTGTTGATAGCCTGGATCTTGTTCTTACCATTCAGTTGACTTGCCTGACCCTCATATATATATATATATATATATATATACACACACACACACACACACACACACACACACATATAAATATATATATATATATATATGATACTGGTTAGATACTGGTAGGCAGTATCTAACCTCTTTAGGTACTCATCAGATACATTCAGAAAGAGAAAACAACTGTAATCCAGTGAAGGTAAAAAGATGGCAGAAATCAAGTGTTTCCTCACCTGGAGAGAGAAATGAGATGTATTCCTAAAACGGAAAATGAATTAATGAATTTAAGTTTCAGCATGAGCACAAGCATTTTAATGTGAGCTTTAAATGACAAATTTGGATTTAATATGATACCCAGTTATTTATAAGTTGTGACCATTTGAAATTCAGCCCAGAAGTCTAGACAACAAATGCTTGCCATTTCAGATTAACATGAACTTGGATTTGCCTGCATTTAGCATCACCTTCAGTGAAGTTAAATGAGACTGAATGACATAAAAATCAGATTGTAAAAATTCAAGGGTTTGCACTACTGAGGGAGATGAAAACTCTGTCATTTTCAAAAAAATGGAACGTAGTATTTGATAAATTTTCATAAGGAATATTAATATATAGCAAGAAGCGCAGTGGTCCTAATGTGAAGCCCCGGGGAACTCCTTTTGGTAGTAGGACAAAAGAGGAAGGAGACCCAACAAAGTGGGCACATTTTGTTAAAGCTGAAAAGTAATTTGAAAACCAATTTGCTCAGATAAGCCAGTATTGTGTAGTCAGTCAAATCCAACTCCCCTTTATTTATTCAGCATCATTCAAACACATGTTAAAGAGTTTGCTTTTAAGTCTTTCCACTAAATACAATTTTTAAGCCTGTTTTTCTCAAGCAAAAAAAGTCCATCCCATTTCTGATGCACCTTGGTTACCAAGTTAACTACTGTTGGCTGATTGGTTTGATACTCTTCTCAAATATGGTAGCGTCCAGCTTCACTGGACCAACCTGATCATGGCCAGATGCCAAACTCAAGGTTTCAAAAGACTTTCCGCAAACCAGTGTGTGACATCACAATAGCAGCATCCGAGTAATCACAGGATGGCTAACATGATGAAAAACAGAAAAACAGCTACACTAAATCAAATCCTTTTTGTAGATTTGGCTTCTTGTTTTCTGTGCGTTCAGGATGTACACAGAGGCAGACACATGTTGTAGCAGTTGTTGCCAGCGATATATCCTGGCCCTCTGACTGTACAGGTCTCCCATGGCTCTCTCCCCAGGACTGTGAAAACATCTGTCACAGTGCCTGCCATTTTCCTCTGTGGTCAGAGCGTCAGGTGAAGGTGCTGCCTGCTAGCCTCATGACATGGTACACATGGGTACCTCCAACAACAGTGCTCATTAACAGGCAAATGGAGCAGGAGCCCCAGCAAATTGAGTAGCGTTTCGCCAGGTTCGGCCCTGCCAGATTGTTCAGATAGCCAAAGTGACATCACCAAGTGCCACCCCCCTTTGCCCCCACCCCCTCCAAAAAATTAACATCCCTAATCATCTGCCAGGCTAAACATTATTCTTCATGATTCAGATCAGCCATGCTTGCCCTCCACTCACAGAGTATCTCTCCTCTCTCTGGGCCAAAAGCAGCCAGCCTTGGACTGATTGCTCAGCCTTTTGTGCCCTTCGTTTGTGAGAATGGCAAATCGATTCAAAAATCATCACCCATGAGCAGCTCTCATGCAGAGCTGGGAGTGTGTCATAGATATGAAATGGAAATAAGGAAAACAGAAAGTTGGGCTCTGTTTTTCAAATGGGTGTCACTGAGAAATGAAGTTAAAAATAAGGGATACTGCTTAAAAACTAAATGATGCTTTAGTCTTAAAGATGCAATCTTTGATACATATGATAAACCAAAAGTTCACCACAGTCATGAAGAAAAACAATTAAAATCTGTACTATCACACCTAAAAATGATCAAAGTCTTAACATAGAAATCAGAAAGCAGGAAATTGTATATATAAATATATATAAATATATTAAGTTACAATTTCCTGCTTTCTGATAGTATTAGAGGTTAATGTGGGCCTGATCTTAAATGTATAATAATAAAAAAGTTACTTTCCAAATTCCTAATTTGTATATGCCCTGTTTAATTT
Source organism: Etroplus canarensis (assembly GCA_015106775.1). Lineage (NCBI taxonomy): Eukaryota > Metazoa > Chordata > Actinopteri > Cichliformes > Cichlidae > Etroplus > Etroplus canarensis. The sequence continues at coordinate 2,802 of VUQH01057752.1, forward strand.
TGTTCATCATTTTTGTGTAGTGGTGTACACATGCAATTGGTCTCCAGTTTACAGCTAGGAGGAGACAATAGCTTAGCCTTGGGGGGTCACAAGCCAGTGTACTCTTAGTGCCCATCCTAAGCCCGGATAAATGGGAGTGTTGCCTCAGGAAGGGCATCTGGTGTGAAATCTGTGCCAAATCACATATTCAGATTTAACTAGGAGGACACACAAACCCAGTCTTGAGGCGGTCACAAGCAAGTTGAGGGAGCTGCCAAGAGTACCTTATCTATATGACATAGTAGAGTGGAATTTTACATCTGACGTAGAATCCCTTGCGTTAGCTCAGTTTCAGCATATTCTGACTTCATTAGCAAAGCTTACACTGCGAAGACTGAAAACTCTTTCAAGAGGACTGACGTGTCCACAGGCCTTTACTCACAAACATAGCTACTAATGTCTAAAAACTGACCAAACTACTGAATAACAGAAACGAAGATAATCATGAGCAGGGAGGAAGCTTGGCATATTTAATTAATTACCCCACATTAGAACGTTTGTTTACAGAAATGAAATGCTACAAGAGGTCTGATGCTAATTAATTCTAAGTGTACTTCCCCCCTCACTCCCCACAATGTGTTGATGACTGCTGCTGAGGTACTTTCATGGCAGGTAAACCTATGTCTCATTGCATTTCCATCAATGGCTCTGAGGTGTGTATGGAACAAAAGCTTGCCACACAGATTAGGGAGAGTGTTAACATGATTGCTGATTAATAACGCCAATTAGAATTCACAGCAAGGCAATGAGAGTGCAGATCAGCACGATCATGACAAAGAGAATGAAGACTGTCTCAGTCATATGTAAATCAGAATGACTGTAGTGCTTACTGCATTTCTATGTCCATAGTTTTAAAGTAGACAAACTTAAGATGTCTTAACTGCTTTACTGTTACCTGACCTCCAACTATATTTTTAGATTTTGCAAGCGGTGAAAAGGAGTAAAAAAAAAAGTGCTTATCCACGAGTCCTGTTGACTTTTTTGCTGCCACTTCATCAGTGTGTCTGGGAGTTAGGTGCAGGGCTGCACACACAGTATAACCAGAGTCTCAGGAGGCCTTTCTCTGGACAATGATGTATTTAAGCCCCTACAGAGGTCAGATGGACTCTGTCCAGAACATCACCTGCAATCAATAGTGTTGGTAAACCAGGCACAACTGAGCAGACATGGAGAGTCCTCTTCTAAACACACTGTGAGGAAACCGCATGGGCCATTGAACTGCTAAAACTGGGAGAAGAATGGCTTGACGCGCTGCTGCTTAAGCACAGGCGACTGAGGGAGCATTTATTTATGTTGGGATCCACTACCAGACTCATTATTGCAACACCACCAACGTAACATTACTTATACCCCTCAAAAAATAAAAAATAAATTAAATATGTAAACAAAAATTAATATATGAAATTATGTAAAAGACGTATTCATCCACAATAGCAAATTGATAGAGGAATTAGGTGTCCAAATCTATACATGAAAAGAAAAAATACACTTTAATAAAAGTAGAGTACCACATTGATTTCTTTCTTATGTGAAAATTGTAGGTCAGTTTTCAAGCCAAAGAATAAACAATTTTATGCAAAGATCTGATTTTTCTGCAAGCAGATTTTGACCCAGAACACAAAAAAACCAAAATATACTGCATTTTCCATTTACCATGAAGAATTAAACAACATGAAGAAAAGAAAAAAAATTCCACTTTTTAAGGCTTTTTCACATAGTCAGATGACTTTTTGGAAACTTTATTCAGCTTCAGGAGATTTTATAGAATTATTTCATTACTGTTTTACATTAATACCAACAATTTTTTGGTATTTTTTCATCATGCACATACAGCATATACAACCCATAAGCTATAAATTAGATGTGGTTATGAAGGCCACAGTTCAAATTAATATATATGTTGGGCAGTATAATGTGTTATTTGAATTTAAAGGAAATCTCTCTCTAATCTCACTGCAGTAGTGTTGTCTGAATATGTTTATTGCTCATATTTTTTTGCCACCCCACCAAATTTCTTTTTACTCACTGTTCACAGTTTTTTTTATAGTCCCTTTTTGTGATCTTTGCAATGTCAGGGTTCAGTTAGGTAACAAATGTGACTGCCAAGTGTCTAAATCTTTATTGTGAGCAACCCTTTTCAAAGTGGGCTGGATTCAATCATGTGTCTCTGAACTTGAGCCCCCAAAACAATGAATGCATAGGCACCGGGTGTCAACTGCAAGTGGGTTTTGAAGAATTGGCATAGTCATTTAGGCAGCACCTCACATCCTTCACAAACAAATGAAGCCCCCAGTGCTTCAAAGTGAGATTGATCTCCTTTTGAGACTCGGCACTGAACGCTGAGATTCTGAATATTGAGAAAGGTGACTCACTCCATGGAAGCCCAGAAAAACCCGCCCTTCCCCCCATCCCATCCTCCACTGGAGTGATGTAGAAACAGGGACCCGGAGGAGTTTTTCAACTTCATCAATATTCACTCATTCATCGTGAATCCTGGCAGCAAATTCTCGACTGTATTACTGGATGGATGTTCTCCTTTGTCACTATGAGGAGTGCCTGAAATGGAATTTTAAATTAGAATAGAACAATTCCCAAATTTTATGGACTTCGGTCACAGCTATATATATCACTTAATGATGGAAAACTTTTCAATTTTCCTGTGTAGGTCTTTGGCACTATTCAGCCATTAAATAGGTCAGGGATGAATGTGCATAGTTTACTTTCAATTCTATAAAAGAGACTGGAAATCCTGTGTTATGATGATAAAAAAAGCTTATTTGAAAAAAAAACATAATCAATAAGAGAAAAGGATTACTTTATAGGATTTCTTCTGGCTTCCAGTTTTGTTGTTTATTTTATTTAAAAACTTCTCTTCAAATCATAAGCCTATAACTGATGTGGTAAAATATAAATCAGCTGTTAATAAAGAGGTTTAAGAATCAGTGAACCCAATAAGTGAACAGATCATAGTTGGTCACCTTCGCTCTCACTGACCCATGTGAACATGGGTCACAAAATCTGTACAGGCCTGCAACAGAGAGGCAGCGAAACTCTTGTCACCATGTGCTCTCAGTACATGTTGAAATTTGGTAGTTGCATTATTAGCGTGACAAACTGTCTGCAGTGTAAATGTGTTAAAGTTACTGTAATTTAAAAACTCCACAGCCATATTTTATTTTAAGAAAATGGCAAAAAGAAAATTCTCCACATTTGGTAAATATCGTTGCAAATCAAAAATGTTTAGTTTTTACTCTGTTATTTTTAAAGGAAAGCTAATCTATAAAAACTGTCCAAGATAGTGACAGTCAAAGGGGTTTTCTTGTTTAGTATTCCTTGGTGTAATCAAAACATTTAAATCTAGATTAAATGTTCTTTTAATCACTCAGCTTAAAACCTGAACTAATTACAAATCTGCAACAAAAAAAAAGAATTTTGTCATAAAAATGTTAATTACCAGGGGGTACTGACCTCCCTTTTGGCATTGTGTATCCCCAGCTGAGGACAGGGCGTTTGTCCACTGTTGCCACTTAATGACGGTAATATTAAACACTCACAGAATGTTGTCATGCTTTTGTCTTCATTCATATCAAAATGAAGTTCTTGGAGGCCCGCATTTATCAATCACGGCAGGGCTCCAGCTGTTCACAAGTCTTTGGCCAGGCTTCAACAGCCGGGCTTACAAATTGTCTCTGAATAGCGTTGAGCAAGGCCCCTTCAACCCCCTTTTGTCACTGTCTCCTGACAAATGCTCCTCGGCTGCCTCTCCCAGACACATGCCTCCTTCGTACCTTCTGCTCTCAGCTATCAGATGGCCTGCTTTGCATTCTCGCATGGCTCACCATTAGCAGCTTTATCTTTACAGCAGCCAAAAGCCCAGCATTAGACAGGGTTATATCAAACATAGTTATAACTGGTATCTGAACTGCTTCTTTCCTCCATCTTTTGCAATATTATGCAAAGTCTTTCTACTTTTTTCTTAGTGAAGTCAATATTACTGTGAATGTTCGTCTTTGCATTTATAGCAAAAATTCCATTGTGGAAATATGCTTAAATCTGTGTACCTTCCTTTGGTTTTATCCTTAAAGTCATCAATTTTGATTTTACGATGATGATAGAACTATTTCTAAAACTACAGGAAGGGCATGCTCTGTTCTAAAAATATTGTTTAATTTACTTGAAAAAGAAAGCCGAACAAAGTTAATAATTTGATCTGAGCTAATAAAGAATTCTATATTTTTGATTCATTTTGAGAGTTTATAGTCTTATCAAGGAATTTAAGTCATCAGTTCTAAATACTTGTTTATTATACTTTAGTATCCACACTAGGGCTTTCAGAATATTGTCATGATGTCTAAAAATAAAGATCACACTTGCAGGTTTAGTTTTTCAGAAGTCAGTGTTTTAATCTTTTCTTTAAGCTGCAAAACTCTCCAAGGACTAAGTAGCCACACACTCTGGTAATAACCAGCACTACTTCTTTTTCTTGTATTTCATGTTATTGTGGGTGGTAATCAGCATTAAGGTGCAATATAGCCCCACACACTATATAGACACATATGCATCACACCTACAGGAGCTTTTAAGACATCCCATTCTAAATCCATGGGTATTAATGCAGAGTTGTCCCCCTTTTACAGCTATAACATCTTCCACCCTCCTGTGAAGGCTTTCTACAAGATTTTAGAGTGTGTCTGTGGGAATTTTTGCCCATTCATCCAGAAGAGCATTTGTGATGTCAGACACTGATGCTGGATGAGAGGGCCTACCTTGCAATCTCCTTTCTAATTTTTCTCCAAGGTCTTCAATAGGGCTGAGGTCAGGGCTCATTCAACCATGCCTTTATGGACCTTGCTTTGTGCACTGTGGCACAGTCATGCTGGAACTGAAAATGGCCTTCCCCAAACTGTTCCCACAATGTTGGAAGCATAAAATTGTCTAAAACTTGGCAAGATGAAGCTTTAAGAGTTCCCTGCACTGGAACTAAGGGGTCAATGCCAACCCCAGAAAACCAACCCCACAGCATTATCCCTCCTCCACCAAGCTTACAGCTGGCAAAATGCAGTCAGGCAGGTAATGTTCCCCTGGCATTTTGCAGACCTAGATTCGTTCATCACATTACCAGTTAGAAATGAATGATTCATCCCTCCACAGAACACATTTCCACTCCTACAGAGTCAAGTAGCAACGAGCTTTACACCACTCCATCTGAAGCTTGGCATTGTGCTTAGTGATGCAAGGCTTGCATGCAGCTACTCAGCCATGGAAACTTATGCCATGAAGCTCACATTTTTTGTGCTAATGTTAATTCCAGACAAGGTCTGAAACTCTGAAGTTACTGAGTCAGGAGAGCGTTGATGACTTTTACGTACTATGCACTTCAGCACTCAACGACCCCACTCTGTAACCTTATTTTGTCTCCTGCTTTGAGGCTGAGTTGCTGTGGTTCCTAAATGCTCCCACATTTGCAACAATACCACTTACAGTTGATTGTGGAATAGGAGGGAAGAAATTTTACCAACTGACTTATTCCAACAATGGGTCCATATTACAGCACCCCACTCAAATTCAGCGAGATCTTTAGAGTGACCCATTCTTTCACAAATGTTTGTAAAGGCAGGCTGCATGCCCAGGTGCTTGATGTCATAGTTTTATTAAGCTGAAATCAGTGATTAAGAGGTGTAGGCCAATACTTTTGTCCATGCAGGATTGCCTGACAGTCAAGTTAGTTATTCTGAATTACCCACGGTATTATGATAAGTGCATTATTACAATTTTATCTTTTAAATATCTTCACTATTATCAATACCTGAATATTGCAAACACTACTGACTTTCACTGCTTGATATCTTTCTTGGGGTCCACACTGAAAAAAATCAGCCTCCTTTTGAAAAACATAATTAAGTAAAAAGGGACAGGGCAAGAAAAACAAGCAAGAAAATTAATCAGTTAAGTACTAATGCATTTTAATTTATACAGATTTACTCTGGAAAACAGATGCATTTCAGTCAACCTATGAAACACGCTTGTTTGCTATTAGCTTTCTTTTATTAATGTGCAAAAAAATTAATATGTGATAAATGTAAATAGTCAAAACAGAGCATACATCAACAGCTTCCACAAAATTCTACTGAAGGTGTCAAAAACCACTGTCATAAATGCAGTTCTTGGGAAGAAATCACATGGGCCTAAATAACAGGATTACAACTCTGAGAGGAAAACAAACAAGCTGGTAGATCAAAATTAACACCAAGAGGTACAATATGTTGTTACTGGTGTCCCAAAAACAGATAATTATGAATGTCTTTTATGATGTATGAATAAGGGAACATACAAAACAAACCAATCATCTATACTCTTCAAAGAAAACCTTGGTTCTTTCTTCAGTTGATAACATTTTAAGCTTTCCAACTTAACTGCCCTCAACTGAGTGATAGCCATCACTGAACTTACATGTTAAACCATCTGTCAGACACTTAAAAAATTCCACTGAAGGAGACCAACTGAGACTGACAAGCTAAAAGTGCTTCCAACTGCTTCTCACCCACATTTTGTAGCTGACATCAGTTTCATTCTTGAGTGATTTGCCCCAGTAAAGTTAAAAGCAGGACACCTCAGTCATATGCATCACAAAAATCTACAAATCAAGTAAAATGATCAGTTCATCAAAAAGTTGATAGAGATGATGGAAAGCAGCAGTTCAACATTCATCGGCATCATCTTCATCTGTATTTTTGGCATATATTTCATGTGCAAAGTGTAAGCAATATTTATACTTTCTATGAGGTACACTGAGAAAATACATCCATGTAAGAACAAGCAACCAACATCAAATACTATTTTTAGTATTGCATTATGTAGTTATAAATGAAAAACTTTTAAAAGTACTTAAACAAATCAAACTGGTTGTTGAAGAGACCAACATATCAGCACAATAGATTTCAGCAGCGTTTGGGCATGGGGATGTTAGCTTCGATGTTTGGGTAATGTGACATGTGGTCCTAGTGAATGGAACGTGTTCTCATTGATGCTCACTAGTTTGAATCAGGTTATGTTTTGGGCTCTCTGTTATGTTGTGGTTGTCCTGCTGGGGAAGGCCACTGCCACTGGGGAATGCCATTGCCACTAGGGTCTGACTGGTCTGCAACAATATTTCGGTGGGTGGTACATATCAATTTAGCATCTACATGAGTGCAAGGATCCAAGTTTTTTTCCCAGTGGAACTTTTGTACTGTGTCTTTTGATGTTACAATCATGCTTAAACTCTAATACTACCTACAACAAAAGATAATATGGAACAAATGAAAGAAATTAAAGTTTGGTATTTCTTGCATTTCTTCCTTTTGAAGTATTTTTTTCTTACTTAAATTGAGAATGTGATGACAGATGCAGCAGCACATTAGATTGTGAAGCAATAAGATTTTGTAATACATACAATATTAACTTGACTGCATTTCTGATCTTTTAATCCAATAAATTTACTTACTGGTGTTTTAAACAATGTTTATTCTAGCTTCACTAGACCAACTTTGGTGTTTTCATAAACTATTCCAGTGGTATATTGCTTGTTGGCAATCCCTTAATTTCATGACAAAGAAATGCTGCATCATTAAAGAAAAATGGAGGCATTATGACATAAAAAATGAAACTGTCATCCTAGAATTGATGAAATTTTCAGGTTGCCTTTTGTATCTATTTCAAAAGAAATAATTAAGACAGATGAGCAGATGAATTAACTGTCTTCCAAGGTCAAATGCTGGTTGCCTTATTACTCTATCATTTCACTCTGGTGGAGCTACCATTGATACTTTTCATGATATTTTGTACATCCACACCAAATAAAATAGTGAGAGAGATACAAATTGATTGTTCAGTGACCAGATCAGTCATTGTCATGTTCGGTAGATGGATTAATGGGTTTGATGGCTGTTGCGGGTTGAAGCAGAAAGACTGGCTGGAGACAAGAGAGATTGGTTAGAACCCCAGGGAGCTGAATGGATGTGTGACTTGCATGTGAGGTTGCTTGTTATTATTTTAGAGGGGAGGAGCTGGTGAAAAATGTGTGAAGCGGAGTTTGGTGCAACCTCAGGATGCGCTTTTGTACAAGTGATTGACTACGTGTTCACACTTCTCCAACATTTGATAACCAACCTTGCTGCTCTTGTACTTAAGATGTCAATTTTAATAATCTTTTTTTCCTTTGTTGCTTTATGAAGTCTGACATCATGCTTGCTGTTTTATATTTGCAAAGTTCATAAAAGTCTTGTTGACATCATAATGTTTTCACTTGAATATTATGTTGGAACTGTCATGGAAGAGGTAAACTTCTCAACTAAGACAACTGATTTTGTTTCTTACAAGAGCAAAATGAGCTTCTCAATACTGTTTTATTAGATATTAAGGGTTTTATTATCCCAATTAAAGATTGATTTAAGGCCCCAGCTCCCTAATCTCCCAAATTATGGTGACAACTGAGGAATTAAATTTTGACATTTCAGAAACCTCAGGTTAATATTAACCTAATATTGTATAGTACCCTTCTATCATTTTGCAGTGATGAAGACAGTCTTAAGGTTTTTGCTTGTAGTAGTATTTGGCATTTGTTTCTTTAATACAGTACACTGTATGGACAACAGTATTGGGACATCTTCATATTACACCTACAGTAGCTCCCATTCTAAATCCAGCAATATTATATGGAATCAGTCATCCCTTGGAGCTATAATAGCGTCCACTCTTCTGAAAAGTATTTCTACAAGATTCTGGAGGTAGTTTGTGGAAATTTTTTCCCGTTCATTCACAAGAGCATTTCTGAAAGTCAGGCACTGATGTTGGACGAGAGGGCCTGGCTCATAATCTCAGTTGTATTTCATCCCAAAGGTGTTCAATGGCATTCCTCCACACCAAACTCATCGAGCCATCCCTTTATGGACCTGGATCTGCACTAGGGCACAGTGATGCTGGCACAGAAAAAAGACTTCCTCACATTGTTCCCACAATGTTGGAAGTATAGAGTTGTTCAAATGTCTTGGTGAGTTAAAGCATTAAGACTTCCATTCACTAGAATTAAGGGGCCCAGGCCAACCCTTGAAAAACAATCCCATAGCACTATCTCATCTCCACCAAACTTTACAGTTGGCACAGTGCAATCAGACAGGTAATGTTCTTTTGGCATTCGCCAAGCCCAGACTGGTCCATCAGACTGCCTGATAGAGGAGTGTGATTCATCACTACACAGAATATTGGAACATCTAAGAGGGAAGAAGTTTCACAAACTGACTTGTTGAAACAGTGCCATCCTCTTACAGTACCATGCTCAAATTCAGTAAACTCTTTAGAATTACCCTTTCCTTCACAAATGTTTGTAAAGGGAGACTGCATGGTTAGTCATTTGATGTAATACACCAGTAGCAATGGGACAGAATAAAACACCTGAATTCAGTGATTAAGAGCTTTTGCCCAATACTTTTGTCCATTCAGTGCTTTTTCCCTAATCTGCACAAAAAAGTCACAATAGAAAAAAGACACAATATACACTATACACTATATGTGTGTGTGTGTGTGTATATATATATATATACATATATACACACACAGTGTGTATATAGAACACCCCAGTTTTTCAGTTTTTTATTGAAATTCAAGCAGTTCAATGTCTCATTGTACTCTGAAATGAAAGCATAGAACAACCAAGCAATTGAAGTCCAAAATGAAATCATGGAATAAACCAAAATGTATTCTAAACTGTTTCCTTATCAAAATAGCCACCTTTGGATGTAACAGCTAAACACACACATGGCATTCTTTCTACAATGGAAATCAAATATTCTTGAGCACATTCTTCCCAACTCTGTTGCAGAAGTTTCCATAAATGTATGGCACTTGTAGGTTGCTTTGATTTCACTCTTCTGTCCAGTTCATCCAAAACCAGCTGAACAGGGTTTAGGTCTGGAGACCTGGTGTTATGGTTTGTGATTTTTGGTATTGTGGGACTAGGTTTGGTTTAATTCTAGGATGTTTGGTTTTCCTTTTTTCTGTTTCGTTCTTGTTTCTTTCCAGTTTGGTTGCATCCCTTTTTGCTGTGTGCCTTATGTTTTACTTTCATTGTCCCTGCCCCAGCTCATGTTTAGTTATTGCTTCTTTGTTTCTTCCTCATGTTTTCCAGTATTCAGTCTCCTTGTCTCTAGTCTCCGTGTGTTGGTTCATGTTTCCCTTGAGTCCTTGTATTTATTATCTTTGTACTGTGTCTGTTCCTTGTTATCTTGGGTTCAAGGCTTGATCTACCTCCACTGCTGCAGAACAGCTTTAAGTTGTTAACCTATTACTTATTCCCTGAAAAAGGCCTTTTTGTAGAATTCTGAAATGTACATTATTTTTCAGATTTAGGTAACCTTACCTTTTTTATAACCTCTGGCAGTTCATCACTTACCTTTGTGCCATTTCAAGCTATTCATTGGACTTGAACTGCTTGAATTTTAATAAAAAAGTGGAAAATTGGGGTGTTCTAAAACTTTTAACTGGTAGTGTA
>VUQH01057756.1:0-15321 GCA_015106775.1 Etroplus canarensis
CGGCACCGGAGGCGGTCGTTGTTAACCCAGGCCGTGACCGATCTGGTATGGAAGTTGTGTTATGAATCTGCATATTTGATTTGTCAAAGTTTTTACGCTGGATACCCTTCCTGACACAACCCTCACCATTTACCCGGACTTGGGAACAGCACTAGGAGTACACTGGCTTGTGGGCCCCTGTGGCTGGTTTAACTACTGTGTGTGTGTGTGTATATATATATATATATATATATACACACACAGTAGTGTACACAAATATTTGGCCACCCCTCATTTCTTTATGTTTTGCTTCTGAAGAGCCAGACTTTATCCTAATTTTTTAAAGTGGTCTTGAGCAATAGTTCTCCAGGCTTTCTTAAGGTCTTTCAAAGTTTTTCTTTGGACAATGTCTGCTTTTCACAAATTTTCAGTCCAGTCCTTGTATCTGGCCAATTTCAGAGGAATTTTCTTTTTGTTTGTCAAGCACCTTACCTCTGACTTATAAATATTATCTGAAAGTCATGTCTTTAAGAAATAGAAAAAATCTAGCAAAGACCTGACACAGGACCTGAGAGAAGCATCTGGTGCTTCACTGTTTGCCCAAATCTCATCAGAAATGGTGTCAATGGAAGCTTGACCATCAAGAAGCCATTTTAAATGCAGGGGAACACAGTGAAGAGGCCGAGGTATGTCAAAATACACAAGAACTGGACTGAAAATCAGTGGGAACAGGTCTTACGGAGTTATGGATTCAAATGTGAATTTTTTTGCACAAATTGTCAGTATGTACAGTGGCGGTCAGAAGTAATGTACAACAGTGAGTACCTACAGCCATCTGTAAAACATGGTGGAGACCCTGTCATGGTTTGGGGCTGCATTTCAGCCAGTGGTGTTGGGGATCTTGTCAAAAGTGATGGAATTATGAATGCAGAAATTTACCATCAGTTTTTAATACACCATGCAAAACCATCTGGAAAGCATCTGATTGGCAACTGCTTTATTTTTCAGCAAAAAAATTATCCCAGCTACGCTGTCAATGCAGTAAAAGCCTACCTGGATAGAAAAACACACAATGAAACGCTATCAGTTATGGACTAGCCCCCCCAGAGTCCAGGCAGCAACATTATTGAAATAGTATGGGATCATCTTGACAGAGAATGGAAAAAAAGGCAGCCTACATCAAGAAGCCTAGAGAATTATTCCTGAAGACTACTTTATAAATGACTAGAAAGCTTAGCTAAGAAAATTTAGTCTGTGTTGAAGAATAAAGGTGATCATATCAAATATTGATTTTCAGTCTGGTTAGAATGGTAAAACTCTGTTTTTATCTTATGTACTGAATTTATTTTTGCACAATTCAATAAAATAGTTGCACCTATTTCCCATTTGTCTCAAGACTTTTGCACAATACTTTACATCTTAGGAAATCTGTCATTTTATCAGGAATTTGCAAAGATTTGCTATTGTCTTGAGCTGGCACCAGCTCAGTACTTAATAAAAAAGTGACCTTAAGCCACTGTTGCAAAGAAAGCAAATCTTATATCTATATCTAGCTGGCTTTACTACATGTTTTGTCTGTTTTTAAAAAAAGCATTTGTGTCAAGTCAGAATTGATCACTCACCCAGTGATGTTACATTTGTGCTGCCTCCCACAGACTGACTAATACTATCCGTCAAAGTGAGTAAGTTGAGGACCACATGCGATTTAACCTGATACTGATTACGTGTGCGTACCTGTGCGTGTGTTGTTTTACAGCTCTGGATGGAGACCGAAGAGAGCGACATGAGGAGCTGCCCTCTCTGCCAGCTGATATTCCCTGTCGGTTACCCTGATGATGCCCTCATCAAGCACATCGACTCCCATCTGGAGAACAGCAAGATATGATTGTCATGGCAACCAGCCCGCACACATCTGCACTCTCCTCTTATAGATTATGTAAGAGATTGGCAGACCTGGCCTAAGAAAGGTCAAACATACAAAAATGGGCCATCTATTTAGGGTGTGAACAAGTAAGCTACTGTATTTGTCATGCTGTATGTAGGGATGCAAAACGGTGCAGAGGTTTATTTTATTTTGGAGATATTTAAACATAGGGTTGAGTCTTTGATTCATGGATCTACATGCAGAGTCCCTTACTGATTGCCCTTAGAACAGATCTGCCTGTATAATGACTGGCTCTGGTTGCTGCTATTTCTTTATAAGTCTTGTTGTGCATTTTTCAGGCAGTTTAGGGTATTGTGTTGTTTTTCTTTTCTTTTTCTCCTACACGTTGCAGATTTAATTTAGCAAAAGTAGGATATGAGAGGCACACTGGCAGGTTCAGGGGCACAGCATGCCAAAACATCTGTCCATCAGAGAAGTTCAGGGAGCTATGGCACGACTATTTCACCTGTTAGCTTTAAATACTCCTGCCTGGAAATTTTCAAGCTCACACACAAGAACTGCAGTGTATTTTGCAGAGGACCCTGTGCAGTAAGTGCCAAGGACAACGCCCTGGTAGAAGCTGGCTTTATGAGATGATCTGACAGCCATACAAAGGCATGTGGGAAGGTTTTTTTAAGTTTCTGATGCTGAAGTAAGGAGAGTTTGTTTCACTTCTCTGAAAGGGAGAAGTATGGCAGGCAAGAAAGTACAAAACATTCCAGCCTTTCATTTCATCTGTTGTCAAATAAACTGACAAACTGGAGAATATGAATCTGAAAGTATGCTGGGATCAGCCAGAAGGCTAACGGCATTTTGATGTTGCCCTGCAGGGCGGGGCTCTGGTGACGATACCTAGAGTGGAGGAAAATTTTTGTCAGAATATACCTTTTATGCTTGCAACCTATTCAAAAAGTATCTTAGCACTTTCGTTTAGCATAGCCTATATAATGTATGTTTTCAGTCCCCATATATATTTTCAATATGTAATTTACTATTTATATTGTCTATCTGTAAGGCAAAAAATATGAAGATATATTTTTGCAAATGTTAATGTACCACGCTAATGGCAAATCTTTCCCATGCGCTTACACTCTGCTACATAAAGCAGAGTCAAAGCTCAAAATCCCACTGAATGGGATATTTTGTGTACAAAGATTATCACCTGGGATTCTCCTTGGTCTTCCTAGAGATCTGACCTTTGTAAAAGATTGATGTCACGACTGCCCAGACCGCCCAACAAAAAAACTAAAACACACAGCCGGCTGCATGAGTCCAAGACTTCTGACCTGCTTTGAGGAAAAAGTGGCAGGCTTTTTAAGCGCACTGTTTTTATTATCTCAGAGATCTGACACCAGAAACATCATCACCAGTCAGCAAAGTTATCTCCGCAGGGTTTAAACAAAGACAAGACTCTTCTTTCTTTTTTGATACATGGGTTTAATTTTTACCACAAGTGAACTCCAGATCTGCTTGTGGGATCTGAACTTTTTGAACACAAAAAAAAAATGGCAAAAAGAAACAAAGTTACACTGATGTCAGCTAATCTGAGGCTTTCAGTTAAATGTGCAGTTTCTAATGTAGGGGATGTCCCCATACGGCCAACAGTGCATCTCAATGGGTTTGAAGTTACTGAAGAGAGGAGCGCAGCAGATTAGCGCACACAGGGCAGTGATTGTGACAGCAGGATGATGAAGGACATGTACCATAATGTGAAGCACCCTCGCTGAATCACTACAAACTCTGGAGGCGTTGAGTTTCTTATGAAGGTTTAGAAACAAGAGTTTTTTCAAATGGGGTCGAGAAACATCGGTTTAAAGGACGACTCTGGTTTATCACCACTTGGACCTTATTTTAGTAGGTTTTAATATTTTCTTTTTGGTTTTGATAACACTGTAATCACCTAGTTAATTCCTGCAATCTTGAAATATGACATCACTTTAAAAATTTCAGCACACTAGACAATCAGGCTTGCTCTGTTTTGTATGAAGGAAGATTAGGGCCATTTAAAAAAGAAATAAAAATAGAAGGACTTTTTTAAAAAAAAATTTGCATTTCGAGAATAAAGTTGAACTAGTATTTCGAGAAAAAAGTCGAAATAGTAGTAATAGTAATAGTAGTAGAAAAGTCCCTCTGTTTTTTATTTTTAAAATGGCCCCAATCCTCCTTCGTAGTTTTATCAATATTGCATTCAGTTTGCTTTTCTTTTTGTCATTGTGCATCATAACTGGACTTTTTTTAATTGTTGAAAATCATTAACTGGATAAAAAGTTACTGAAGGCCACAAAAAAGGGGCATTTCTAGAATTTTTTTGTTTAAATGGGGTGTCACAGAGTGGTCCACCAACCAGTCCAGGGTGGGCTCATGGGAATAAAAATGAAATAAAATAAAGTGGGAAATAAAAACGAAAGTAGAGCACTTTAAAACTGATTGAAAATTCACTGACTTTTGATCTCTACGTCTACAGTCTTCATGTAGCCACCACATCATAGCACAATAATTAACGGCCGTGAGTGGAGCTAATAAAATATACTCTCGTCACAATAGTAAATATGTTTTATTTTGCTGAGTCGTAGAATTAAATAACAGTGACTCATGCATTTTTTTTTTGCAGTTTGCAAAGTAAAGGCCTTAGGGAATAGTAGGCAGTGGACTAAAACTTTCAAAATTTACAAATGTGTGTTCCCCTCTATAAATTAAACATCTAGTCTTTAGAAGATGAACTTTATTAATCCCCTAATGGGGGAATTACCACCAGATCTCAACACACTCTTTTTGTAGGCATATGTACACACACTTAACATGCAGTTGAGTAATATACATGCACACACAGAGGTGAGAAAGAACAAGGCAGCCCATTGCAGGCTGAATGAATAAAAATAGAGATTTTTTCTGAAACCTCATAAAAGTACAGCAGTGCCAACAAAAGCAAACAAATAAGGGCACTCATTGCTTATCTTTAATAATCTTAGTGCTGAACATGCATTGGGTGCTCCATGGTGTAGCGGTTTACATATTTGCCTCTTATGTGAAGTTCTCTGATGTGGGTGGAAAACTATTAGCCCTGCTGTCCTCTTTAACATTATTTCTAATATATAAAAACATCATAAAAGTTCAGCTTCTCCATTCTTCCTCATGGGGTCACAACCGCAGATGAATGCACATATAGGATTTGGCACAGATTTTTATACCAGATGCCCTTCCTGACACAACTCTCCCATTGATCCAAGCTTGGGACCAGCACTAGGAGTGTATCTTCCCAGTTGCAAACCAAACTCTCAACAATCACTCAAGGTTTTCAAACCTTGTTCACAATGTATTTGGGTGAAGAACTCATCTATGTACTGTGCAACTTGTTAATGCATCTGGAATCCCCACCAGTGAATGACAAACACTAACACAATGATATCATCAGCTATCATCTGAATTCTCATCTTCACAATGTAAAAGCTTTTTGTCTTCTTCTTTCAGCTGCTCCCTTTAGGGGTTGTCATACTGAATCATCTGACTCCATCTCATCCTATCCCTTTCCTCCTCTTCTGTCACACCAACCCTCTGCATGTCCTTCACTACATATTAACCTTGCCTCTCTTTCACTGCCTCCCAGCTTGGTGTAAATTTTTAGTAGCTTTGTTGACTTTGTATTTTCTTGATCTCCAGTCCTCCAAAGGTCATATTTGTCAAACTGAACCATATGAAAAAAAAGTTGCTCAATTTACTTTGGTCAGGTTACTCTGTATTATTGTGTGCTTTGCATAAGCTGTCGAACAGGGGTCATTTAATGAAGAGGTCCAACTCATTCTGTAGCTGAAATCTATAAGTATGGTGAGTCATTTTTTTCTGTTTCTATATAGGAGAAAGGTTGGAGGTGAAAAAAGCAAGTACTTACCACCTCCACTAACCAATTTCCTGGGGGAAACCCTAAAAATTGTTTAGAATTTCACAAGAAAAAGACAAAGTTCAAGATTTTTGCGACCAAATGTGAGGGCCTTGATGACAGATTTTTTAAGTGATGCTTTTACATTCAGATACTTGAGAAAAAAGCCTGGTGATTACAAATTGTTAATGAATGAACCCAATTAAAATAAACCAGAATTGTCCTTTAAAAACTGCATCCTGAAGTGTACAATAACTTCAGAGCTATATTTGACCATTATATTGAAGAGGGCTTTCATGACTCCAGAGTATTCTATATTGTATGTACAGTTTGTAACTATATCACCATGTGTACAAATATTTAAAGCTGTGTATAGACAGATATTTTGCAAGTGTGTAAGGCTAATGCAATGTGTACCCTATTACTCAACAACTTCAAATTGGAGTGTCTGTAAATCAGTATATACGTATATAATAATAGCCAGCACCACACTAAGTATACATTATATGCGAGTTACATGCCAGTGCTACCCTACAACTTTCCTCTTTCACTCACTACATAGCGGTACTTCCTGTAATCAACTGATATTTGATTACAGTCGCAGCCTGCAGATAAAAATGAATGTTTGTCTTAAGGTTTGAGTCATTGCAGAGACTTTATGACACATTTTTCTGATTTGATCATACAGCAACAGCACAAGAATCAAAACATCCGTAGCTGTCTGTCTTTGCGGATGATGATGTAATGTTACGTCATATAGTATTTGGGCAGTAGCAGAACACTGAAAACAAGTAGTACACGAGGAAACTTTGATTTAAAGGGGACCTATTATGCTTTTCCTTATTCTCTGTCATTTATATGTCATATACACTCACTGGGTACTTTGTTAGGTACACCTGTTGTACCACTAGTTAATGCAACTATCTAACCAGCCAATCACATGGCAGCATCTCAGTGTATTTAGGCATGTAGACATGGTCAGGAAAGGCCTGCTGAAATTCAAACTGAGCATCAGAATGGGGACCAAAGGGGATTTAAGTAGCTTTGGATATGGCATGGTTGTTGACAAGCTGGTCTGAGTATTTCAGAAAGGGCTGATCTACTGGGGTTTTCCTTTAAAACCAACTGTAGGCTTTATAGAGAATTGTTTGAAACAGAGAAAATATCCAGTGACTGGCAGTTCTTTGGTTAAAAATGCCTTGTGAAGCTAGAGGTCTGAGGAGAATGGTAAGACTGCTTTGAGCTGATAGGAAGGCACCAGTAACTAAAACTACTTGTTATAACCAGGGTATGCAGAAGAGCCTCCCTGAATGTGCAACACATCAAAACTTGAAGCAGGCTACAGCAGTAGATGACCACACCAGGTGCCAGTTATGTCAGCTAAGAGCAGGAAACTGAGGCTGGACAACAGAGGATTGGAAAAATGTTGGTCTAATGAGTCGAATTCTGGTATTTTCTTTTTTGGAGTATTTTTTTGGCACACTTTGGACTCTTATTTTGGACTCTTATTACAGTTCATTGTACTCAAATGGCCTCAACAGTCACCAGATCTCAATCCAATACAGCACCTTTGGATATGGTCAAATGGGAGATCTATCCTGTCAATATGGACCAAAATGTCCAAATTTCCAGCACCTTGTTGAATCTATGCCACAAATAGTTTAGGCAGTTCTGGGGGCAAAAGGGGAACCAACCCAGTACAAGTAAGGTATATCTGAAGAAGCAGCCAGTGAGTGTATATACTGTTACGGTGGTGGTTGCTTATGTAAAACATGACCATAGTTTCAACAAATGAGGTCAGTGTATCAACAGGTAATCTCTCTCTGTGAGCCAGAAGCTCAGGCTTCAGACTACTCGAAACACAATTTCATCAAGCCACCTTCTCTTTTTAAGGGGGCAGCCAATCAGAATAAAGTTGACTTAAGGGAAGTGGGAAGGAAGCTAATTATCTTGTTTCAGACAGAGGCCATATATAAATATAATTAAGAGTTTTTTAAGCATGAATCACAGCGTGATTCCAGAAGAGTCCAAGAATAAAACAAATAAAGATCCTAATGAGCATAATATGTCCCTTTTAAGTTATAACGTTATTTGTTTACAAAGAATATGTACTTTCTCCAAATTGGGAGACCTATATTGGTTCCTCATCGAATTATTTCCTGTATTTTCAAAAACACAGTGTATGCTTGGCAGCTTGTTCATCTTAGCGTATGGGAAGATGCTGCACTGTGGTTATTGCTGGCTTGTTCTCAACCACAAACTTTTGGCCAGCAGCAGCAATGCAACGTGATCACACCCTGAATGAGCTCACAGTGTGATGCACACAGATGTTTACACTGCAACACATCCGCACACACAAAAGCTGCCCCAAGGTCCACAGGATGAAGTTTGAAATCACCAGTTCAGGTTTTTAATGTTTAATTTGTGGTTTTGTTTTCACTAACTGTCATGGTTTAGAAAGTCTAAATCCAAAATCATCATGTTCTTATTTTTAGTGTCCTAACAGCAAAGTGGCTCCTTTGGTTTACTCAGGAGAGCAACACAAACACGGCAGTGGTAAGAACAGTTCTGTCAGCATTAGCATAAAGATTAAATATATTTCTTTGTCATGAAATCTCACTCAAAATTTCTTTCAGATTTACTCAGGAGATGCATAGCTAGGTCCAACAAAGACTTCTTGTATAGCTCCACTCTCCTATAAGTGACTATGTGAGTCAGGTTGTTTTACTGGGAAGCCTTCAGTGCACAAGGAGACCTCAGCACTAATGAACTCTCCGCAACACTAATGAGAAGTAATATCTGTGTGTTTAAGTAATATGTGGTGGACACCAACACTGTTGGCATTTAAAGACTTTAATAAACGTAAAGAAAACAACCACAGAGCTACACAAAGAGACACCTTTTCTTTTTCTCTCTGTTTGTAAATATTCTCATAAATAAACTAGCACTTGCACTAAAATAATCTGTGATCTTGCTTCTTTATACTCGCGCTATGATGTTGTTTCCTCGGCTGCATTTTACACCGTGTTTTCTTTGACTGGAATTAATGTTAGAGTTTGCACCACACATTGGATCTACAGTATATGTATATATATATATATATATGTGTGTGTGTGTATAACATCTCTCTCTCTCTCTCTCTCTCTCTAGACTTAAAAATATAAATGTAAAATTAATATTTTTACAGTTTAATAATTTTACACATGCAAACTATAGCTATCTGTAAAACATTTATATTAAAGCTGTAATTTCTAGTAAAAAAAGCTTGCAGCATGCAAAATTAAGTCTGAATATTTTTTATTCAAATCAGTTTTAGAATGACTTGAAGACACTGAGGACTAAAACAGCACCTTCACAGTTCGACGGGTGTTGCACGGTCTAAATCAGGTCAGACAGCGAAACACAAGAGGTCCTTTGCACAAAGTATGCACTCATACACAGAAGCTGTGATGGACACATATTTGTATTTTGCTGCGAGTGAAGGAACCAGCAGAGTCTTTTAGAGCAGTAATCATGTTGTTAGTTTCCGTCAGTGCCCACTCACCATCTTTATCACCTTGGGTGTTGAGGGTATGACGCATTGCTGATATCAAGGGCTAACTCAACAAAGCAACAGACTGGGAGAGATCTCAAACAGCAGTCAGTAGTTAGTCTGTTAGCATTTGATAACTTGTGTTTTCTATCATTGTTCTTATTATATGTTTATTATATGTTTTATTAGCATCCTCCTGACTGTTCAGGATGACAATAATGACATTGCAACTGGAGGGCTTATCATAGAAAAATTCTACGTCCATGCATGTAATCATACCGATTGACCAATGGTCCAATTTTTAAACATCTTGCAGGCTAGTATATGATGTACCTTTTGGCTGCCCCCTTGTATTCTCCACCAAGGGGTCACCACACTGGAATAATCCTCATTGGTAATTTGACAGAAGTTTTACACCGGATGCCCTTCCTGACACAACCCTCCATGGTGAGAGGGACTGGGACATCTTGCAGACTAGTATACATCATAGAATCATTGCAAGGGCTTTTTGATGTTTAATAAAAACTTCAGCTACAGCTTCAGCTGTTCAAAAATTTCAGAACAACATTTTAGTTTGTAACACATGCATAAATATCTATTAACCCAACTTTTCAAAACTATAATTTTATGAAGTGGTGCTGATGTTTTTACAGTTTATCCAGCAGTTTGCATCTGTTGTCTACCATCTACAAAAAACACACCGGGCATTTCAAAACAGATCAATCAGTTTACTGGAAGTGCTTCTGACGCAGAACACATCAACACTTTTAAGGCATGAAAACGTTTCAGATGAAGTGGAGGCCGTTTTGTTTTCTTTAAATCGTGGCCTCCATTCTTCAGCCGCCAGTTTTCTTACCAAGTTTGTTTCCTACATCTTCAGCTCTGTGCCGCTAACCTCAATGCTTAGACTACCTCAGGAAAAAGAAAAATGCACCCACCCATCCGGGCCACAAAACCACAACTCTGGTAGACATGTGAGAAGCTATATATTCAGCACAGGCCTGCAGAGAGAAGTAACAGAGAAAAACCACACGAACTTTGTAAATAAGCGATGAAAAGCAGTACTTTCTGTTCACTGATCAAAAACAACAACTTCTCTTTGTACTTAGAAACATGAGCACAGTTCAAGATAGTTTAAATACACACCAGCATGCATGCATCTCTATCACAGATGTACACATATACACATATACATGGAGACACATAATTCTTAGAAGTCTTTTATTTTTTTGGTCAATTTTGTGTTTCCAGTAATCCTTCTTAAATGCTGGTTTGAGTAGAGAAGAACTCTAAGCACTGAATAGTTTTTACAGCACTTCAGTGCATTTTAGTGGTTTCTCTTCAGTTACAATCAGGCTGTAAATGAGACTGAGGCTCTGAGTTACTGATCTGGGGATCAATGGTTCAAGCCCTAGCATTTCCAAACTGAAGCCCTTGAGCAAGAATGTACCTGGAGGTGACAATGTGCTCTGACTTCAGTCTTATATCAGTAATGAAAGGGAAAGCTGGATCCTGTTATGGTTCTTTACTTATGATGAATCATGCTGAACCCTTCGCTTTCACTCTCAAAGCAGCAGCCGTCTTTTAACTGGAAAAAAAAACTGTTTTAAAGGTACCTATTATCCCAATATACAGCATTACTTATTATTTTGTCTGGTACTGGGTCTTAACGCAGCCCCTCAGTTCAGCTGTCTTAGCTCCTGTTCCCTCTGACTGGGTATCAATAGGTTTGAACAACAGGTGGGTGGGGCTTTTGAGTCCAGCCAAATTGCAAAGGCCACATTAGGGATATCTGCTTTCAGTGACATCATACAGATCCAAGAGAAGGAAAAACTGTGTGGGAAAGACCATTAACCCTTTCATACATGGTCACTACACTGGACAGCTGTTCAAAAGCAATTTCCTTCAACATACATATGCTTTGTTGCTATAGTGGCATAACAGCCAACACATCAACATACTGAGATCATGTTTGGCCCCAGTCTTTGAAATCATCTAAAATGAAATGGTTTTGCAAAAGTATAAGAGCATTAAAATGTTACTACATAGTTTTTGCAAACTTTGCAAAATTTCACTTGAAATGTTCTACTTATGCCCAATGGATAACAAAAACAGTTATAGAAAAAAATCTTGACTAAAGATGTCATGTATGAAAAGGTGAAGAGCAGTTTAAAGTCTGTGCTCTTGCACCACAGGGATTACTTGCACATTTGCCTCATCATTTGAAACACAGTCCACTTTTAATATGAGCATCCACTGCTTAAGCAGAAAAAGGGAAAAAAAATAATAGGTCAGCTTTAAATGTGACAATATGGATTTAAAACCCCAGAGTCAGGAGAACTGTAAAAAATATCAAGTCAGGGAAACAGCAAACACTAAAATGTTGAGGTTGCACAGCAGACACTTGCATGTTTAAACAGCAGTAACATACAGTAAGATGTTGATGACCCTTTCCTTAATACATCAGTGCTGTGTTTTCCTACATCGCAAAACAGTCGCAATTAAAGAGCTGAAAGCACTCTGAACTGGGTGCATTATTTTCAGGTGTTGGGTACTGTTACACAGTTATATCAGAAAATATGTGAGTCATGTAGGAGTCAAAGATGCTGACAGTCCCTGATGTTTCTATTTTCCTCAGCTTTTTTTTTCATATTTGGTACAAGCCCAAAGAGGCAGAATTCTTGTAAACACTGTACATTTACAGTAAATCTACAGTTAGTTCAGTCAGACTAACAATGCTATACATCAGTATTCAAATACTATACATTTATTTATTTTATAATTTTGGGGTGCGGACAGGAAGAGAAAATCCTACCTGGAGTTTTTAAAAGGTTAACTATTACCATAAGAGCTTTGACTCATTGGAGTTAGTTAGTGCAAAGTATACAGTGTTGTGTCCTACTTGCAGTTAAAGAAAATCCTGTTTTGTATCCATGTGGGAAGAGTTTCAGCCCACTAGATGGCCACATAAACCACATAAACCACAGAACTTTACCCTATCTTTCCTCACAGCAGAGCACACTGCAGCCATCTAATAGTTAAAACAGTAGTTGAAAAGAAAAGCATCTGTTAATTATTTGAAAGTTCATTAGGGTGATTAAAGACAGGATCCACATAAGAATCCACATAAGACTTAGTAAACTATAAAGAAGAGTCCAAAAGCATAGTTGTGAAAGAGTATATCTGAGTTCTGGCAGTTCTCATGTTAATTTAAGTAACAGTTTAATCACATAATGTCTAAATTAAATATACTTGGGATTTAAAACACAAGATTATAAGTGTCAAAAAGCTGAATGAATGAATGAATTCTTTATTGTCATTGCCTGCAAAAACCATACAACAAAATTTACCAAGCTATCATAACAGACTGTGCCACATAAAATCCATAAATACAATACACATAAAAAATAGAATAAAAATAATTATGTATTAATTCAAATAAATATAACACTTTTAAAGATGAATATATTGCACATACAGTCCAAATAAAAGGCAGGATTTATAAAAGCAGTTATAAAAACAGTTACAAAAGAAAAACTATTTTTGTAGTGAGAGACAACTTTTAACTTTCAAAAATAGTAGATATAATTATTTTCTAAAAGTGTCCCCACTTCCAAACAAGGTTCTTAGGAGCAATATTTTCCACATGGATCTCTTTATTATCTAAAACTGCTAAAGGTTTTTGATTTCTGTAATTGCTCTGTAACGGCCTCACGGGGCCAGAAGTTAAGTTCCAAGTGTGTCCACACAGTCCAAGTGCATGTTTTCACATTGCAAACGATCTCCCCACTGTATTCAACCATACAGTTTTCACTTTCCACAAACAGTCTTGACTGAACTAACTTATCAATTACATAATTTCCTAGACAGAGGACAGTCAAGGCCTTGTCTAAAATTTTTCACTCCCCTCTGTGTCCACTGAGCAGTCTTGTGTTTGTGTCTGAGTGTGTTATGTGTGTGTCTGTTGAAAACTATATACAGAAAGCACAAACCTCATTTCCAGAAAAGCTGGAATGTTTTCCTGAATGCAATAAACAAAAATTCTCTGATATGTTATTTCATCTAAAACTTTTCTAAGTACAAAGTAAAGGCTTTCAATAGTTCTACAGATCAGCTTTATTCTATTTTGTTATTATTACACAAATTTAAAAATTAAAGGCTGTAACAAACTCAGCAAACGTTGGGGCAAAGACATGTTACCACTGTGTTTCACTAACTTTCCTGAAATGTAACACTTTTTAATGGCTTTGGAACTGAGGGTACTAATTGTATATTGTACGTAGCTGCTCAGCAGTTCATAGTTGCCATTTTTCAACCATGGACTGCTGAAAATGATGTGCCACCCATTTTCAGTAGGAAATAGATCTGGTCTGTCAAGCACATGCAATCGATGTGTCTACAAAGGCCTTGCAGAATGTGTTCTGCCATTGTTCTGCTGAAAGCATGGAGGTCCCACCACCTTAATGGTAGGATGTGCCTCTCTAAGTTCTTAATGGAGTCAATGATACCTTCACAAACATGCAACTAATCTACGCCACAGGTGGTGATGCACACCCATACCATCAAAGAGGTTGGCTTTTGCACCTTTCATTGATAACAATCTGGATTGTTGTTTTCATTTCAACACATGTCTTTTTTTCCCTGAAATGTGGGCTCCTCTGACCACATCACACAGTTCCACAATCTGTTGATCCATCAGAGATGAGCTCAGGCACAAAGACCTTGGTTTCCACTGTTTCTGCATAGAGTAAATGAATAGCTTCTTCCTTGTATAATACAGTTTCAAGACACATTTCTGGATGCAGGGATGGATTGTTTTAAGGGGCAGTGGCTTTCCACAGTACTCTCTAGCACAGTTGGCTATGCTTGTCACAGGAGCATGCTTATTTCTTAGGCAGCATCACCCAGGGGCTCAACGATCACATGCATTCATCAAGGGTTTCCGACCTTGCCCTTTACACGTTAAGATGTCTTCTAATTCTCTGTATCTTTTCACAATATAATACACTGCAGATGTTGAAAGAACCACATTCTCTGCAATCTTGCCAAGAGAAATCTTTCTTTTGAAAATGACAAACAATTCTCTCACAAATTTTTGCAGAAAGTGGTGAGCCATGACCAATCCTTGCTTGCAAAGACTGAGCCTTTGATAGATGCTACTTTTATACCCAGTCATGCTACATCACCTGCTCCAAATTAGCCTGCTTTATGTGGAGTCTTCCAAACTGGTGTTACTGTTCTTTCAAATCTTCTGAGTTTTATAAATTGTCGTGTTTAAATAATTGTCTGTCAGAAATCAAACAATGGTTAAACTTAGACAACTTTCTCCGGTTAAATACGGATAAAACAGATTTCAGAAATTAAGCAGCATATCAGTTTTCTAGGCCCTTCTGTTCAATTGAGTCTTAGAAACTTAAGTGTCATATTTGACAGTTCAATGTCGCTTGAGAAATACTCCAAACAACTGGTTCGGAATTATTTTTTTCATCTAAGAAACATTTCTAAACTCAGACTACTGGTGTCTAAGACAGAACTTGAGATGATTATTCATGCTTTTATTTCTTCTCGTTTGGATTATTGTAATTGTGTTTTTACTTGTCTCAGCAAATTAGCCTTGGATCGACTTCAGACTGTACAGAATGCGGCGGCAAGACTTTTAACTGGCACATAAGAGGTCGCATATTGCTCCAGTTCTGGCTTCTCTCCATTGGTTGCCAGTAAATTTTAGGCGTCATTTTAAAATTTTAGTTTTAACTTTTAGAACTCTACGTGCTGAAGCGCCCCAGTATATCTCTGACCTGTTGAAACTGCATGCTTCTTCCCGAGTACTTAGGTCTACAGATCAGAAGTTACTCTTGGTCCCACGTACTACATTTTAAAACACGTGGGGATCGGGCTTTTCAGGCACTGGCGCAAAGGCTGTGGAATTCTCTTCCATTGTCCTTACGTTGTGTAGACTCCATTGCTTCTTTTAAAAAGCAGCTGAAGACATTTCTATACAAACAAGCTTTT
>VUQH01057770.1:0-11946 GCA_015106775.1 Etroplus canarensis
GAGCTGATAAATGGTAGGTCCGAAATCTCTATATTATTGCATAGTGCCTGTTCTACATCTAGCCAGGGCTCATCTAAGAGAGTATGTTTTAACCATCCTGAGATGAATTGTAGCCTGTAGCATTTTTAAGCTAAACCCCCGCGCATTAGCTTAAAAATGCTACAAAGAACCAAGGATAAGAGAGGACTAGATTTGCCTAACTTTCAAATAGTCACATTTTTGCCAAATTTCAAGCATTTACTATACAAAAGAGATACTTAAACGCCTCAACTTGGGGCAACTTGGAGTGGGCACTTTATCCTTTTCCAGCTGAAAACCAGGCCCTCAGGCTTAGAGGTGCTAATTCCTGTTCCTGCCACTTAAAACTTGGCTGTATACTGCCACCAGGGCAAGCTGGAGGTCATGGCTCGATAAAGCCAACAGAACCACATCGTCTGCAAAAAGCAGAGACACGAACCTGAGACCACTGAACCTTATACCTTCTACCCTCTGGCTGCACCTAGAAATTCTATCTATAAAAATTATGAATAGAATCTGTCACTAAGGGCAGCTGGGAGAGAGTCTGGGATAATTTCTTTATTTTATATATACCCTCTGCAAATTCTGTTGAATAAAGGCTATTTACAAATTTAGGAAAAGATATTTTACATAACAAACACATTCTTTTTCTTCTTCTTCTTCTTTTTCTTCTTCTTCTTCTTCTTCTTCTTCTTCTTTCGGCTGCTCCCATTAGGGGTCGTCACAGCGGATCATCTGGTTATGAATGTGCATACTTGATTTGGCAATTTTTTTAAGCCAGATGCCCTTCCTGACGCAACCCTCACCATTTACCCGGGCTTGGGACCAGCACATGTCTTGTGGGCCCCTGTGGCTGGTTTACATAACAAACACATATAAATATCAATAACTTTAATATATCACTGCCTACAGTTATGTTTGATTACGCTCTAAATTGCATAAAATATTTTTGGAGAAAATTTTGATCATTTGGTTCCAAGAAAAGTTCAAGTTCCACAGATGCATACCCATGCCTATTACCATGAACATACAGTGGCGTGCAAAAGTATTCAGGCCCCTTGGCATTTTTCCCATTTTTTACATTACAAACTATAAATTAAATGAATTTTTTACGCAAAAATTTTACACAAAATAGTCCAAACTGGTAAAGTGAAATGAAATACAAACATATTTTTAAAGTATCTAATAAATAAAAGTAAATAAGTAAGTAAGTAGGTAAGTATGCTCCACCTTCACAGGCACTCCTCCATGCTAGACGTTCTGTATCAGGAATTTACAAGGCCATTTCAAGACTTTAAAAATGCTGAGAGTGAAATGCACATGATTTCCTCCCCATTCAAACGCCATGTGGATATTGCACCCAGTGATGCTTGGTTTGAGCTCACTGACCTGCAGTCTGATGCACTTGTAGCAGAGTTCTTCAGTTTTACTGTTCTCTCAAAGCTCAGAACATTGACCACATGAGGAGGCATGAACAGAAGATTCTAGTCCTCTTTAGATCTACCTATATATGTGAACAGACTTTCTCAGTGCTGAAGTTCATCAAATCCAAACACAGATCCTCTGTCACCGATGAGCACCTCTCAGCTGCCATTCGCATATCCACCTCAGAGCTTTAGCCAGATTTCAGTGCACCTGTTGAAGCCCAAAACAGACTTGATTTTTCTCACTGAAGGAAAAAGTGAACTGAAAGACATCTAAAGCATTTATTGCTTTTTGTATTAAGTTAATTAATTGCTTACATTTGTAAAACAGCTATTCAGTATTTCTAAGTTATGTGATACAAATAAAATGAATTACTAATGTAATTATTGTTTGCCTGTTTATGACTTGTATTTTTAACAAACAAACAAACCACACTTTTTTGATCCCCAGGGGGGAAATTAGAATTGCCGACACTCCTACAGGCTGAAATGCACACACATACACACGAAACAATTACACATAGTATGCAGTGAGGGAGGTCGGCATACAAGGCTGCCGTTTCAGACGACAGGGAGCAATGTGGGGGTTTGACGCCTTGCTTAAGGGCACCTTGGCAATGCTCAGGAGGCGACGTTTTTTCTCACCTCCTTAGTCTTTTGATTACCAGTAGCAGAATCAAAATTACATAATTTACTGCTCTTTACAGTTGGATAAAATTAATATTGAACGTAATCAAGTTTGGGTTACTGTTGGGTCAGCCCTCTAACACTGCTCAGGTTTCTCATATGGCCCTTTGAAAAAATAATTGCCTACCCATAGTATAGAGACACATGCAAACACTCATTTCAAGAAGATTAGGATCCAATTCTTGTAGCGATTCTTGTGAAAATGGAAATGTGCCCGTAAAGAGACAAATGTGTCCTTGAACAAAATTTGGGTTCAAAATTAGGTGATTATTTTGTACAAATTTTGCTATAATCTGAAAAATACTCCAGAAGAAGTAACAATTCCTGTGACCTGTGGACGGACAGATGGACAGGGGACACCTTGCTACGGCATTAGCTCATCTGTCCTTTGGCCGGATGAGCCAAAAAATTTTAAAAAAGCAATTCAACACATTTGGACTTTTTTGACAGTTCACTTTGAAAGCGGCTCGAAAGCCTGCCATCAGAGCACACTTTTCATTTGTACATACAAAAAGTGATGGAAGTATCTGACTGACCCTGCATCCTTTCTCACTTCTGCACACCTTGCCAATCACTGTGTGAATTGGATGTGATTGCTGGCTTGGGAAAGTCACAGAAATTGCCAGATGCTGTTCAGCCATCCACTTAATCCAGCCTCCACTCAACAGATGTTGAACCTGGCAAGTGTAGATTTGCTCTCATTTAGCCACAAGAGCATTAGAGAGGTCCAACACTGATGTTGGGTGATAAGTACAGTGCTCAAAGCAAGGCCAGTTTCAGTGCCAGAAATGTGTTTAGTAGTTAGGAGAGCAATGCAGGAAAGGTGGTGGTTTACAAGCAGAGGTGATTTAATTCATATTGATAAGGACTAAATGCAAAGCACAAATGGAAGGCGTGGGCATAAGTTTCGTTTGCACACTGGGAAACATTAAGCACCTGGTTTTGATGGCCCTCCTCCAGGAAATTCTGAGCACTAGACAGGTCATTTCCTGCATTGTTATGTATTTTTATGCTCTAATTTGTGTCATTTCTGCAGCAATTTCTGAAGGAAATGTGTTTTTGTAAAGATAAAGATCAAATTCAGACACAAGGTGACAATTCAAAACACGATGGAATATAATGTGTCGAGGTTCTCGGTCATTCTGATTTTATTCATTTTCGTTGATTTAGAAACTCGTGGACTTGAATAGTTCAGGTGTGTTTCACTAAGATTTGTGTTCATGTTCACATCTTAATGCACATTCAAAATTGTAGAAAGATGGACAAAAGATGGACATAACTAGTGTGTCGTCACCCACGGGTTCCTTAAGGCTTGTGATGAGCATTTTCACCATTGCCATATTGGTGTGTTGAAACTGGATAGGATGTGAGAGGGTAAGTTCAACTGTGAAGTTACGCGCTCATCGTCTAATAATGTGTCAATTACAAGTCCCTGAAACATATACTCTATGGACAACAGTAAGGGTTTGCACCTCTTAAATCACTGAATTCAGGTGTTTCATTTGGATCCATTGCAATCAAGCAGCTAGCCATACAGTCTGCTTTTAGAAATATTTGCAAAAGAATAGCTCTTACTAAAGAGCTCACTGAAATCCAGTGTGGTACTGTATTAGGATGACACCATTGCCACAAGTCAGTTGGCAAAATTTCTTCCCTCCTAGATATTCCAACATCAGCTGTTGGTGGTCTCACTGCAAAGTGGAAGTGTTTATGAATCACAGCAACTCAGCCTTGTAAAGTTACAGAGCAGGGTCACTGAATGCTGAGGTGCATAGTGAGGAAAAGTTGCCAATGCTCTGCCGACTCAATAACTGCAGAGTGCCAAACTTGCTCTGGCATTGACATCAGCACAAAAACTGTACACAGACAGTTTCATTGCGTGGGATTCCATGGCTGAGCAGCTGCATGCGAACCTTACGTAATTAAACACAGTGCCAAGCATTGGACGGAGTGGCGTAAAGCACGCTGCCAGTGGACTCTAGAGCAGTGGACACAGGCTGTGTGAAGTGGCGAATCACAGACTGAGTTTGGCGAATACCAGAATGCTGTTACCTGTATTGTGCCAGCTGTAGAGTTTGGTGGAGAAGGGATAATGATATGGGGTTGTTTTTTTGATTTTTTTTTCCTTTTTTCTGGGTCTCTTAGTTTCAGTGAAGGGAAACCTTATTATTTCAGCTTACCAAGACATTCTGGGCAATTCTTTGTTTCTAACTTTGCCTCAACAGTTTGAGGAAGGCCCCTTTCTGTTCCAGGATGACTGCATCCCAGTTGGATGAGTTTGGTGTGGAAAAACTTGACTGGCCCACGCTGAGCCCTGACCTCAACCCCTTCCATCACCTTTGAGTTGAACTAGAACAGATATTGTGAGCCAGACCCTCTCATCCAACATCAGTGTCTGACCTCACAAATGCTCTTCTGGATGAATGGGCAAAAAGTCCCACAGACACACAATAAAATCTTGCTGAAATCCTTGCCAGAAGAGTGGAAGCTGCAAAGTAGAGGCAAGCTCTATATGAATACCTATGGATTTAGAATGAGATGTCATAAAAGCTTCTGTAGGTGTAATGTGTAGGTGCCCCAATACTTTAGCCCATGTAGTGTATCTGAAAAAGCCCAGGTGACAAATCCAACACGGTACTGCAGGAATATAAGGCCAGCAGTGAGCTGCATTTAATCCTATCTAAATGCAATTCTGAATTTGCTTATCTCATATTAATTCTTCTGAATATCCTAATGTCACAGATCTGTTTGGGAAGTTTGTATGTGGGAACTGAGACGTATCACCTTGTTCTGAAATTTTTCCATTTTTTCATTCATCCTTCTGAACAGACCTGGGGAGAAATTCCATAGAACATGAAACATTTATATTTCAATTTCTTGTGCAGTATTAAGTATGAGTTATTGTGCCTTCACTTCCCACTAATCCTGCAGCAAGTTCTCACTTTACAGCGATAAATGATGAACATTTTTGTAAAGGCTCCTCATTCCTACAGTGGACATGTAAACTCTATACACCCCTGTTAAAATGCCAGGTTTTTCTGATGTGAAAATAATAGGACCATGAAAAATCATTTCAAACCACTTTTAATGTGATCTATAACCTGTACAGTTCAATTGAAAAGATACAAATCTGTTTGGAGGAAACATGAAAAAAATGAAAAAGTGTACAAAAGTGGTTGCATACGTTTGCACACTCTAAAACCAATACTTTGTTGAAGCACCTTCTTCAATTACAGCATTCAGCCTTTTGGGGTAGGAGTCTATAAACATGGCACTTCTTGACTTGGCAATATTTGCCCACGCTTACTCGCAAAAGAGCTCCAAATCTGTCAGATTGCGAGGGCATCTCTTGTGCCGAGCTGTCTTTACGGCGCCCCACAGATTTTCAGTTGGATTTAGGTCTGGGCTCTGGCTGGGCCATTCCAAAACTCTGAATTTTGCCTCTTGAAGCCATCCTTTGGTTGATTTGGGTGTACGCTTGGGGTCATTGTATTACTAAAATGTGAAATTCCCCTTCAGCTTCAGCTTTCTAGCAGACTTGTACAGGTTTTTGGAGGAGGAGGAGCTCTCCTTCATAAGTCCCACTTTGATTAAGCCCCCAGTTCCAAATAAATAAAAACAAGCCCAAAGCATGATGCTGCTGCCACCATGCTTCACCATGGATATAGTGTTCTTTTGGTGATGAGTTCCCTTGAAAAACCACCCAGTCTAAAAGCTCCCATTTTCCTCCTTGATGAAATCCTTGATTGAGGTGGCAGTGTGCTTTAGAAGTTCTTCGTGATTAGTTTGGTGGTCGTTCTCAGTAAACTGACAGCCAACATGTTTCTGTTAACTTCTGCATTCATTCTGGTGATACCATCATGTGTTATTGTCAATAAAAATGACTGAGCCTGTTCCAGGAGCAGCCACGTAAGCCCAAGCCATGACACAACCTCCGTCATGCTTCACAGCTGAGCTTCAATTTTTAGGATCAGGAACACATCCCTTCTTTCTCCATACTCTGACCTTTCCATCCCGTGGGAAAAGTTTCATCTTTGTCTCATCAGTCCATAAAACTTTGTTCCGGAACTGCTATGGCATCTGTCTGTACTTTTTGTTATTTGTTTTGGGTTTTTTTGTTGCAAATTCTCATCTGGCTTTCTGATTTCTGCTTGCAGCACACCTCTACATTGTTATTCTCTAAGTCTCCTTCAAACAGAAGCCTGTGACATTTCCACCACTCCGTGATGTTATGGACTGTTGTTTTTTGGGGGTTTTTTTCTTTACGGCTCTCACCATTTGTCTGCCACCGGCTTTTTTTTCTTAGATGACCAGTTCGATGTCTGTTTCCTTCTTTTTCAGGAGATTTCAGATTGTGATATTGGCTATGCCCCATGTCTTTGAAATACCTCTGATGGATTTTCTGTCTTTCTCAGCTTCAGAACAGTATGCTTTCCTCCCATGGACAGCTCTCTTGTATTCATGATCGTCTACTCTTCTTAACTACAAATGCAGTCTTCACAGGTGAAAGCCAAAGCTTAAACTGAGAGTAGATATCCAGGGCTCCTTCATGATTTAAAACTGACTTGAAAAACTGCGTGGTTTGATATAAAATGTGTTATGTTCTTTTTTTTAACATATTGAGATGTAAATACCGGTGAATAAAAGCTGAAAATGATTCATCTTTTGATCTCACACACAAATGTCTTCAGTGCACAGCAGAAACAAATGAACTGGCCTTGCTGTTCCTGTGCATGAATACCCCAGCACATTTTTTGAGATATTGTGATTAAAAGATTCAATAAGGGATTTTGTGGACTTGGAGTTTACCTTTAAATCAGATATCAGAGCCCATCCTGACTTGGCAAGATATGCAAACTGTTGGTATAAAGCTGAAAGCACACAATGGTCTGAAATATAGTCTGTAGCAGGAGTTTGGGTTCCCTTAATTGGAACTAAATGGCATGCACCATAAAGTCCTGATCATTTTTTAAATGTTTAATTTCATTGGGTTTTTTTAATGTGCCAACCCTGGTACTGTAACTATGAGGTGATTTTAACTTGAAGGAGCAAAGTAATATGAATTGATTTTTCCCCCCTCCAGTCCATGCATCATTTCTTCTCTGTGTGTCACACATCCATTAGCTTTTTAGATCTGGTTGTATGTGCGTTTTTTTTCAGATGCTAACAGGCTGCCTCTCTCCTGTTCCTCGTGTCCATTTTCAGCAGCATGACTAAGACTTTGCATTATCTATGTCTGAGTAATATGATCGAGAACACAGTGTTTCGTGTTTCTGTGTGGTGATGTTACTGAAAGGCAGCTTGATGCCTTCGGCACAGCCTCACAAAAAGAGCAAATTTTTTGGCAATTATTGGTGGAAGTGCAGTTCCTCTAATGGACACACGAGTCTGCCTCCAAAAGGGAGTCACCCCCCATAGACTCTCTGGTGAAAATGCCCAAGTTAACAGCATTAAAAAGCATGTTTATCCAATTTAACACTTTTTAACATATGTATGACGGTTGGATTGCTTTAAAACTCATCCGTTTGGATAATGGTTCTGAAAGTTAGGAACGTGTGGTGGTTGGACCTCTGCTGTGAATGTTCTTTTGGTACTTTTTGGAACATTTATAAGCGAAGACCCATTAGGTGACATATTACTGAGTGACATTCTAGTATTTTATTAGCATCTGCACGTGTGCACTGCAACAGTGCAGTTACTGGACGCAGCTTGCTTGACTCAGTTGATAACTAATGATTAAAATGCAAAATGTGGACTCTAGAAACCAACAGATGACATCACTGTATTTTTGTCAGTTCCAGCTGCAGCTCCTTTCTTGAAGACATCTGTCTATGGTAGTTCTTGATGCACTGGCACCAGCCTTAGTCCACTCCATGTATCGTAGTTAAAAGGCCGAAGGAAGGCCGAAGGAAGGCCGAAGGAAGGACTCAGGATGCGGTTCACAGCTCTCGAGGTTAAGAGTTTTAATAGTGCAACAGTTAGTGCAAGCTCAGTGCAAGCTCTCTCCTTGTGAAGGTCCAGTGAATCCAATTTCCAATGTGCAGAGGTTAATCCAGAGTGTGGTCCAGGCTTCAGGTATCCGTGCATGAATCGAAGGCAGGGCTAAACAGGGGGAGCAAAAGTCGAAAATATAGGTGGTACAAAGCAGGGCAGGCTTCCTCTGCTGTACTTGTCAGCGATCTGGCGCTGAGTGAGGGTCCCAGGTCCGCTTTAGAATGCTCCAGCTGTAGCAGCGTGACAGGAAACAGGCGTGCCAAGCGGTTTTCAGGGAACACACCTGCTCACAGGGAAGAGAAAGAGAGAAAAACACCAGAAAAGAGAGGGAGAGAAAAGAGGGGAGAGGGGGGACCATGACACCATGTGAGGCTCTCTCAAGTTTTCTTGGCAATCCTCTCAAGGTTGCAGTCATCCCTGCTGCTTGCACACCTTCTCTTACCACACTTTCCCTTCCAGTCAATTATGCATAGCTACAGCCCTCCGTGAACAGCCGGCCTTTCCAGCAGTGAACTTCTGTGGCTTGGATTTTTATGAGCGACAGTATAAGCCATAATGACCAAAATTAAAACTAATGACTTGAAATATTTTCATGGTCCCCTGTCTGCCAGGATCAGATCTTCTCTTCCTCTCTCTTCTGTGCTTGAGTCTCCAGGTGTGGATGTGGCTGTGGTGGAGTGGTGACTGCACACCTACTGTGTACCAGTGGTATTTAAACCCTGCTGAAATGACAGCAACTCTCACATATCATAAGCCAAGTTACTCTGAGTAAGTCTTACTTGTCATGTCCATGCCATCTTCTCATATGCCTTTCCTGCTGCTTCTCACAGAAACCCACGGAACCCTGCCTGACCCGCTGTCGTTCCCTGAATCAAGGACTCTATCGGGTTCCCGTCACACCAGATCTGCCTGGCGCTCTCTTCACCTCGGAGAGCGTTTTTCTGTACCTGGAAATCTACAGAACCAGCACTCACAAAGCACCCTGGCACCCAGGCCACTGGAACAAGCCTTTGGCTTACACCTTGAACTTTGAGCATTATTCATCAGTTGCATTCACCTTGTGTTTCATTAAAACCTTCACTAAAACTATCATCTGTCTGTCTGCTTCTGAGTCCACCTCCACAAACCCAGACAATTATTTCACGTTAAATGTAATGACTGTTGAACATGGTGATGCACACTGACTTTTTGCTGCTATAATGCTGGGCAGTAATTTCCCCCCTGGGATTATTAAAGTATTCTGATTCTGATTTACTTACAATCAAACCCTGCTACAGTTTTCTACTACATTTTCCATAATATTTCTACACATAATTTTTCTAAATTTTGTGTGTTTATATCCTAGGTTGATCCTTGCTGCTACACTGCTGTGCAATATATTTATTTATTTTATTTTACCCTGTACAGTTCTTACAAATTATTTCAGACACAATTTTTCATAATTATTGGGTGCATATAGAGATCTTAGGTTCCTTTTCAATATATTTCTATTTTTTCAATGACTATATTTACATCTATCAGCCTGATGGTGAGTCAGTGCACCAAAATTTCATTCCAATGTGCGCTAACTAGTGTATGTTTTGAATGACAATAAAGCAACTATTCTTTTCTATTCTATTCGATATGAAAGTTTTTTTAATTAAGTTATCAAAAAAAAAGCTATTCTGATTTTTTGAGAGGCACCAGCACATGGATTTGAACAGTTTGCCCACAGACTTGATATAAAAGATGGATTCCAGGTCTGAAAACTGCCTTAAACCTGCATTATTTGTAATGGCCAGCAGGGAGCGACTCCTTGGCTCCCTCAATTCATGCCCTCAGTAATCACTTGCCTGATAAAGGGTATTTTTTGGGGGGGGTCACAAATTTCTAAGAACACTTTGTCACTTTTGCAGTATGGGTTTAGATTCCGCTTCTGTGTATCGGATGAATCGATATTGGTAATTTGGCTGAGATTTTATGGCAGATGCCCCTCCTGATGCAACCCTCCCAATGTGGTAGGGGCTTGAGTCTCCCCACCTGGACTTGACCCAGCAATCGCTCACGTGCAAGTTGAATGTGTAAACCACAACACTACAGGGACACTCATGTGGGTTTAGATTGCTTGGGAAAATTGCAAAGTTTATCAATTTCAAACCCAATTACAATATGAAATGCAAAAAGTGAAGGTGTCTAAATAAGCGTGACTCACATTTGCTGCACTTCACATAACCAGTATGCTTTGAAAATATATAATTTTTTTATACTTTTCAGAGTTTTCTGAGGCATTTTTATTGCTTTTGACAGCTGATAGCAGAAAGGTGAAGGAAATGAGGTGAAAGCGATAGGGCGATGACATGCAACATAAGTCCTCTGGACAGCCTCCGACCACAGACACTGCAATTACACGCTGACTGCCTTAAGACCCAAAGCCACGTGAGTGCCCTTAAATCTGTCCAACCTTTCCACAACTGTTTTTTTAAAACAGAAACTGCATAACTGCTGCTTCTCAAGCTCCTTCTCATTAAAATGTGAGAAAAAGAACCCACAGTGACCACTTTAAGGCATAATATCCATTCATTAAAGCAAATGTTCTAATTGTGCACGTTTTAACTATGCTTATCACTAAGGTCAGGGCTCTTTGGCTCTTACAACAGTTCTCTGTATGCACAGGCCCGTTATTATACTGCAGTATACTGCAGTATACTGCAAAATGAATTTCAAAGAGCTTCCCTTAAGAATCTTAACAGGTAAACTGACTAAAACTTTTGCAAAGCCTTCCACTTACAGGAATTTATTAGATGCCCATCTGTCATACCAGCCTTATAGCTTTAAAGAAGAGTGGGAACACTCAAGTATTTAATAAGCAGTCCTACACAAAGAGAATAATAAAATCAAGGAAATGTCTACTTAAAGGTCCTGCTGGGGCAGCAGATTGAGAGTAGTGGACACCAACAGACTCAGCAAACTGATCCACAAGGCCAGTAACATCGTGGGTGTGGAGCTGGACTCTGACAGTGGTGTCACAGAGGAGAATGGTGTCCAAGTTAAGGACAATATTGGAAACTCCTTCACACCCTCTCCATGATGTGCTGGACAGGCACAGGAGCATGTTAAGCAGCGGACTCATTCCGCCAACATGCACCACAGAATGTCACAGGAAATGATTCCTTCCTTTGGCCATCAAACTCTAGAACTCCTCAATGTGACCCCTTTTCATTTTCATAGTGTACATACTGCATATTGTACACAGTGTTTAACTTTAGAGTTATTTATCTTACTGTACATATGGCAATTCATACAGACAGATTTATTTTTATCATATTTCTTACCTCTCAAATTTATATTTGCCTTTCAAATTTATATTTTTTTACATATGACTGTCTGTAACAAAATACAATTTTCCCCCAGGATTAATAAAGGATTCTGAAACTGCCATCTTTGAGCCTTTGCTCTCCCTCGCACCTTAAGATTGCTACAAACTTTTAACATTTGCCTAAGTGTTGATGATCATTCTTGTGTTCTTATTAAACTCACTAAACCTTCTCCTTCTGTGTCTGTTCACTTTTTGGTCCACCTCACAAATCCTGACACAGCTTGTTAAAAGACCAATAAAATAAAGTTTGACTTATCAAAAATAAAACACAGATCTTACAGCCAGCTATATAAGGCAGATAATTCCATTAAACATAACTTTTGGAGCCAACCTCAAGTGGCTGTTAGAGGAATTGCACACCTGTCCTGTCTGGCAGCATTAGCAAGCAGAATCATCGTCTGAATGCTTTGTTGTGCCAAACACATTTGATTTGCCAAAAGGAGTTCTATAAGCTCTATAGGCTCCTCT
>VUQH01057781.1:0-17422 GCA_015106775.1 Etroplus canarensis
TCCCTCAAGCCATCAGGCTCCTCAATCACCCAGGACTGAACTACACTAAAGTCCCCCTCACACTCACCCACACACACAAACCCGGAACTGCTTAACACTATAAACATTATAAACCCTGTCTCACTCACTCACTCACTCACACACAGACACACACACGATCTGCACTACCTCAACTGCTGCTACTGCACATCACATCACATCACTTCTTTTTCTTTTTCTTTCAGTGCTAGTGTCTTGTGTTGCCTCTTCATTGTGCCTTTCTTGTGTACTGTTTTGCACAATTTAGTTTTTCGCACCATGTTTATCTGGGTCAGATGAAAAAGGGTTTTGTTCTTGTCATTGTTGGCTGTTCTTTTGCATTGCATTGCACAACCCTCCTGTCATATGTCTATATGTTTATATTATGTCTATATGTTTATATGCTGCACCAGGTCCTGGAGAAACGCCATCTCATTTCACTATGTTCTGCATCAGCTAAATGTGGTTTGAAATGACAATAAAACTCTTGAATCTTGAATCTTGAAAGTGAGCTTACAGTTCGTACAGTCTCACCAAAACTGAACAAATGAAGATTGGTATAATGTTGCCTGATCTCAATTTCTGCTTCCACATTTGCATAGTAGGATCAGAATTTGGTGTAAACAACATCAAAGCTTCAATCCTTCCTGGCTTGTATCGACGGCTCGGGCTGGTGGATGTGGTGAAATGGCACGCTTTGGGCCACTTAGTATCAGTGGAGCATCATTTAAACACCACAGCCAACCTGAGTACTTTTGCTGACAACAGTGTATTCAGATGGCCTCCACTGTCACCAGATCTCAACCTAATAGAGCACCTTTGGGATTTAGTTTGATGGAAGAATTGCACCATGGCAGCTGACAAATCAGCAGAAACTGCGTGATGCTATTATGACATATGGACCAACATCTGTGAGGAATGTTTCCAGCACCTTGTTGAGTCTATGCCACAAAGAATTAAGGCAGTTTTGGAGGCTAAAGGAGGTCCACCCTGGTACAAACAAGGTCTACCTAATGAAATGGCCTGTGTATAAACTCTATCTCATCCAGCTTGTGATTGAAGGACTAAATCACTGGAAAACGTGATTTTTAGAGAACAGAAACTTCTTGCTCTAATTGTTGCAGGGGATGTTTTTGCTGTTCATCCACAGAGCTAGAAATGAACATATCAGGTTCACTTTAAGCACATTTAGCTCCAAAACCTGTATAATTCAGATGCTTTAAATATTGATTTTTTTTTTCTTTTAATGTGTCATGTTTGCACAATCTAATGTTCATTCACTGCATTTGTCAAGCAAATAAACCGAATGTTAACTTGTGATCACAGAAAACAGTATACACTGTAGCTCTTTGATGACATGAAATGTAATCTTTAGTCATTTTCAAAGCCAATTGCACCCTGAAGCATTCTGAAGCTGCTTCAGTTTGATTGAAAGATTCAGTCTCTGGGTTTGAAAAGATGTAATTGGCTTTTTAGTTTTATTGCCCTGCTGTAAATGTCTGGGGTATTTGGATTTGCCAACAGCTTTGCAAAACTAAGCACAGATAAGATTAAAATAGAACCCATGGGGTATTGTACAGTCACGCTTCAACTGCCTGCCTAGTTGTGGCAAGCAAATCCATCCATTTAATGTGTGTGTGTGTGTGTGCGCTTCCCTCTGTTAGTCGCTTCTGCTGTGTTATTGATCAGGAGGGCCCAGGCCACGTTTTACGCGTCCCCTCTAATGTTTCCATACTGGGATTATTCTTTTCTCACATTCCCACTCTTTTTTTACTTCACCCTCTCCAAGCAACTCCTTGGATCACGCAGTGATCACATAATGGGTCTTCACCCAAACTGTGCTCGATCAAGACCGCAGCACTTTATGGCATAATAATGTCTAAAGCTAAGCTAGGGCTGGCAAAGAAGTATGACCATTGTCTTGAATAAGAGTGTGAGCCTCTTGAACTTCTCAGTGGATTTAAATTCTTATTAGTTTGTGCAATATCGCCAGCCAATGACAAGAAAACTTGTCATTTTCTTTCTGTGGTTTGCACATTATAATAGCCCGTGAATTGTGATGGAGCATGAGCCAAATGAGGCACTACACAATTCTGGTTGCCCCCCAGCGGCCTTAACCTTTTGCAGGTTTAGGCTGCTGGGGGGCTTCTTACAGTATGCTGGGCATTTCTTCTCCAGTCACCTCTTTTCACTCCCCATGCATTTATTTGCTACTGCTGCATGTCATTAAATGTTGTCTTCTCTTTTCCATAGTCTGTCTCACTTTTTGCTCTCCTTTCTCTCTTCCCTCTCCCCTCACTCTCAACCGGTCGAGGCAGCTGGCTGCCCCTCCCTGAGCCTGGTTCTGCCAGAGGTCTCGTCCTGTTAAAAGGGGGTTTTTCCTTCCCACAGTCGCCGAGCGCTTGCTCATAGGGGATCATCTGATTGTTGGGATTTTCTCTCTAATACTGTAGCATCTTCACCTTACAGTGTGAAGCACCTTGAGGCAACTTTTTTTTTTGAATTGGCATCATATACAGTAAATAAAATAAAATTGAATTGGAATTGGTTTCCTTAACAAGGTGTGTTCATGTGATCCCAACTATTTGTCTTACCCATTTTTAACAAATCATTTCATTTGTTCTGTATTAGTGTGCTCAGTGGGAGTAGCCAGATGTTCCATGATATTACCTTTAATTGGAATTTGACTTTTTACATGAAAAAGTCTAGTGTCTCTGTAGTGTAGTGGTTTACACATTCTCCTTACAAGCGAAAGGTCCCTGGTTCGATTCCAGGTGGTGACACAAGCGTCCCCCCTCTTAATCCATCTGTGACGACTACTTGGAGAGAATGCAAGGGAGCAGCTGAAGGTACATTTAATGCTATTGCTTCAATTGATCAAGCAGGAAAATGTTACCAGTGTGATAAAATGGAATCATCTCAGCTTAAACATGATGAAAGGGAAAGATGTAATTATTTTTGAGACTTGACATTGCACCCCTATTACGTTGTCAGCCTCCAAATGAACACATTTTTTTGGGTTAAAACCCAGTGATTACAGCAGTACACACATTGCATTGTGACTCACAACGTGTGTTATGCTGGAAGATTTAAGTTGATGGTTTCATGCTGAGATGATGAGCAGGCGGGCGTCTTACAAGCACTCTACCTTTTAACTCCACAGCGCAAGCTTGTTTCCATTTCATTTCCAAATGTGCGGTCTTCAGACCCCGCTGACACTGATTCACTGAGAACATATCACTTACTCTTGAGCAGAATTTATCGTCTACATTTGAGTTCCCCTATAACATGATCAGATACAAAATTATTTAAACCCTACGAAAAAGTAAAACCTTAAAATAACATCCATGATTTTTTTTTTAATAAGAAATTTTCAATTGAACTGCTAACTACCAGATAGATATATGCATATACAAGATGCATACATCTGTCTGAAAGTGTAGCCTAAAGGTTTACAGGGCTTCAGAAGCATACATGAATATAAAAAACAAACACACACACAAACAAAGGAAGACAAACAAACAAGCTCAATGAGATATTTATTAAAGAAATGAACAGCTGCTATAAACACTAGATAAACAAAAGTTTTGGACCACCTACACGTTACACCTACAGGAGTCTTTATGGCATCCCATTCTAAATCCATAGGCACTGATGTGGAGTTGGTCCTCCCAGTGAAGCTATAACAGCTTCCACGCTTCTGGGAAGGCTTTCTACAAGATTTTGGAGTGTGCTTGTGGGAATTTTTGACATTTCATTCATATGAGCATTTGTGAGGCCAGCCACTGATCCCAATCTCTGTTCTAGTTCGTCCCAAATGGTGTTTGATGGGGTTGAG
The DNA here is from genome assembly GCA_015106775.1 of Etroplus canarensis. NCBI lineage: Eukaryota > Metazoa > Chordata > Actinopteri > Cichliformes > Cichlidae > Etroplus > Etroplus canarensis. Next base: position 3,857 of record VUQH01057781.1, read on the forward strand.
GTCAGGGCACTGTGTGGGCCGGTGAAGTTTATCTAATCCAGATTCATCCAAACCATGTTTTTATGGAATTTTCATAACTTATGAATTGTCCAGAATGTCTTGGTGAGCTGAAGCATTGGGATTTCTCTTCACTTGAACTAAGGGGCCCAGGCCAAGCACAAAAAAATAACCCCATGGCATTATTCATCCTCCACCAAACTTTACAGCTGGTAAAGTGCAGTCAGGCAGGTAATTTTCTCGTGGTGTTCCACAAACCCAGAATTGTCCATCAGACTGCCAGATAGAGAAGTGTGATTCATCACTCAACAGAACATGTTTCCACTGCATCATGGTCCAGTGGTGGTGTGCTTTACACCACTCCATCCCATACTTGGAATCGTGTTTGGCGATTTAAGGCTTGCATCAAGCTGCTCAGCCTTGGAAACCCATGCCACGAAGCTCTTGTCACACAGTTGTTTTTATCTGATGTAGATGCCAGAGGAGCTTCAGAATGCTGCAGTTACAGGGTCAGCAGAACGTTGCTGGCTTTTCTGCACTACGACAACCCCACTTTATAATTTTCCATGGTTTGCCAATTTGTGGCTGAGCTGCTGTGGTTCCTAAACACTTGGCAGTAATAACACGCAAATTGAAAAGTCAGAATATGTAGTAGGGAAGAAATTTCACAAATTGACTTGTTGCAGTGGTGGCATCATATTACACATTGAGCTCTTTAGAATGACTAGAATGCATGACTAGATGCTTGATTTTATACACCTGTGGCGACGGGACTGAATGAAACGCCTGAATTTAATTATTGAGGTGTGACCCAATACTTTTGTCCATAAAGCGTATTGTCTGGGTTAGTAAATGTGCCTGTACTGTGCTCAGATTAACTTAGGCTATTATTCAGTTTAATGCAAGATCAAAGAAGTCTATCTTTAAAAGTTTCTTGAAAGTATTCATAGAATTTGCTCCCCTAGGCTGTTCCAGTTTTGGAACATAAAAGGCAAAATTTGCATGCACAAATTTAAGGAATAATGGATGTTTAATATTTTGAAAGTGAAGGATAAGGGTACATGTTGAGACATTGCATGACAAACTGTCAACACTTTGACGTGCAGGTATTTTAAAACCAAGAAATCAATTGTGTAGAGTACTGCAGAGTGATGTGCTCTGAATAAGCTCCAGGTTGTACCAATAGGCATTTTCTGCAGTCCAGTAAAAAGAGCTTGTTTGAAAAAAGTTTACCATACGACAGGAAGGGTCATAATTTGATAAGAACCAAATATGCTTATGATATTGGCATTCCTGCTTTTGAAACAAAATGCTGCATGTTGAAGCTTTTAATGAAGTATATTTCCAGAGGCTTCTTTGTGGGTGCATCTGCGTATCCATTTGTCTGAGCAGGTGTGTGTTTGAGGACATGACCATCTGTTACAGTGGTCCAGCTTTAGGAACAAGAATGTACACTGCCTTTTATTCAGTTTTGCACTCATTCTGCATCTAATTAACATCTGATTTTCTTTGGCGGCAGCGTATTATGCAGTGAGTGGCAGGAACTGCTTGTGCTACAGGCTCAATACTGAGTCTTAAAATTGCAAATTTGGAATTAACAAAAATTACAGTTGTCTGCCTACTCAGACAGCTGGGTCTAGTGGAATTTCATAAAATAGTGACAAAATGTGATCAACTGTTGGACATTTCTCTTTTTTCGTAACAGTGAGCAGGACTTTGGAAGTCATGTTTATTAAATTAAAATATCCTAAATGCCAGTGTCGATTGACCCATCACCCAGGAAAACTGAGATTTCAAAGATGTGTCATAAATCAAACCATCTTTTCCTAAACCGACGTAATCAGTTGTAGTGGCTCAGTCTAACAAAAAAAATGCTGAAGTACAGTCTACAGCAAGTAAAAGAAACTTACAATGCCTTTAAAAAGTATTCACCCCCTTGGATATTTCACACTTTTATTGCTTTAATAAATGAAATCATGGTCAATACAATTTAGCTTTTTTGATAAGAATTTGCATAAAAGCTTCAGTCAAAGTGAAAACAAAGTTTTACAAAGTACTATCAATTCATTAAAAATATACACGGTAAAATAAATGTTTGCATAAATATCCACTCCCTTTAAAAGAACTGACCTAATTAAACAGAGGTCTAGCTAACTGATTCCAGCAGTGTCTCAGTTAGTGAACCTGAAATCACCTGAGTGCAGTTGATGTGTGTCAAGTGATTGTAGAATAAAAAAGCCTGTGTCTGGAAGGTCCAGTCTCTGCTTCATCAGTATTCCTGCTACAGTTGCAACGTGAGGACCAAAGAATCCCCCAAGCAACTCAGAGAAAAGATCATTGAAAAGTAGAAGTCAGGAGATGCTACAAAAAGATGTCCAACTCACTGGACATCCCATGGAGTTCAGTAAAATCCATCATTAAGAAGTGGAAGTGGAAGTGGAGTGTGGCACTTTTCTACATCTGCCTAGAGCTGACCGTCCTCACAAACTGAGTGACAGGGCAAGAAGAAGACTGGTGAGGGAGACAACCATTACACTATGACCACTCTGAAAGAGTCAAAAGCTTCAATGGCTCAGATGGGAGAGACTGTACATACAGCTGTTGCCTGGGTTCTTCACCAGTCGAAGCTGTGAGGAAGAGTGGCAAAGAGAAAACACTGTTGAAAAAAGGTAATATGAAATCACTCCTGGAATTCACCCAAAGACATGTGGGTGACTCCAAGCTAAAGTAAAAAAAGGTTCTTTGGACTCATCAGATGCTTTGTTTGACACCACCAAACACAGCGCATCACCACAAACACACCATCTCCACCGTGAAGCACCTTGAGGCCTTGGAAGGCTTGTAAAGGTAGAGGTGAATATGAATGCAGACAAATATCACCAAACCCTGGAGGATAATCTGACTCAGTCTGTAAGAGAACTACGGCCTGGGAGAAGATTTATTTTCCAGCAAGACAACGACCCCAAGCATACAACAAAAGCTACACAGAAATGGTTCAAAGACAATAACGTGAATGTTCTGGATTGACCATGTCAAAACTCAGATTTCAATCCAATCAAAGCCACCAATTTGTGGCTGGACTTGAAAAGAGCTGTTCATACTGATCCCCGAGCAACCTGACAGAACTTGAGCTGTTTTGCGAGGAAGACTGGAGAAAAATTGCAGTGTCCAGATGTGCCAACCTGATTGAGACATATTCACACAGACTTAGTGCTGTGATTGCAGCCAAAGGTGCATCTGCTAAATACTGACCTAAAGGGGGTGAATATTTATGAAAACATTTATTCTACACTATATATTTTCAATTAATTGGCATTATTTTCTAAACTCTGTTTTCACTTTGACATGAAAGGAGAAGAATACTTTTTATAGGCACTGTAAGTGTAAAAATACTGTGGTGGTCCTGAGTAGGATTCTCACAGGTCTTTGTCAGATTATTAAGACTCAACCCCTACACAGTGTGTCCAAGAATAGTGAGTAAAATGGTACTGTTTAATGAATGTATGCCTGTTTTACAGCTGTTTCTCATGTACACAAAAAATAATTAACATAAAAGTTATAATAATAATAATAATACCTTTATTTGTATTGCACATTTCAACATATACAGTTACAAAGCTCTGGCTAAAACATACTTAAGACTAGTCAAACATATGATCATTTTTTCATACATATGTACGATTAAGTCCATAAGTTTTCGGGCACTTTTTTGTAATTTTATCTCTGTACACCATCACAGCGGATTTTAAATCAAACAGTCAAAATGTGATTGAAGTGTAGAATTTCAAATTTAATTCATGAGGATGACAAATAAATTACATTAACTGTTTAACAATTACAGCCATTGCACATGTCTCCATTTTCACAGGCTCAAAAGTAATGGAGCAGTTGAATGCCAAGCAGTTTTATGACCAGGTGAGGCCTGTTCCCTCTGTTATTCCATGACAAACTAAACAGATAAAAGTTCTGGAGATGATTCTCTCTCAGTATGATGTACAAAGAGATTTTGATCCAAGTGAAGGAAGCCATTGTTAGGCTGAATAACCAAAATAAACTTATCAGAGAGTGGTCAAAATGACATTGTTAAAACGTAGGAACGCACTGACTGGCTTAGCAACACCAAAAGTCCTGGAAGACCACAGAAGACAATTAAAGTAAATAATGGCAGAATTCTTTACTTGATTAAGAAAAACACTTCAGAGCATCTAGCCAAGCCAAGAAAACTCTCGAGGAGTTAGGTGCATCATTGTCAAAGAGATCAGTCAAGAGACACCTTCATGAATGTAAGTACAGAGGGTTCACAACGAGGTGCAAACTACTGGTTACACTCAAGAACAGGAAGGTCAGGGTAGATTTTGCCAGAAAGCACCCAACAGAGCCTACCCAGCTATGCAAAAATAAACCAAGATGAATTTGGACCAGAATGATGGGAAAAGTATGGATAAGGAAAAGAAGCAACTAATGATGTGAAGCATACCGCATCTTCTGTCAAACACGGTGGAGGCAATGTTATGGCTGCCAATGGAACTGGGTCATTAGTCTTATTGATGATGTGACTGCTGCTAGAGGTAGCAGGATACATTTTGAAGTGTACAGAGCTATACTCTGCTTGGATTCAGACAAATGATGCAAAACTGATTGAACGGAGCTTCACAGTGCAAATGGATAATGACCCAAAGCACACTGCAAAAACAACCCAAGAGTTTCTCAAGGCAGATAAATGGTATGTTCTTCAATCCCAAATTACTTACTGGTTCTCAACCCAGTAGAACAGCTTCTAAGTTACTGAAGACAGAGCTGAAGGCAGACGGACCCAGAAACAAGCAGCAGCTGAAGGTGGTTGCATTAAAGGTGTGACAAAACATCTACACAGCATTTGGCGATGTCTATGGGTTCTAGACTTCAGGCAGTTATTGACTGCAAAGTATTTTCATCCAAGTAATAAAAACAATTTTTATATTTAAAATTATGTCGGTTTGTCCCGTTACTTTTAAGCTTCTGAAATGGGGGACTCATGCAATGCTAATGCAATGCTTTAGTCAAATTTCTTGAATTGAAGCTGAAAGGCTGCACTTCACTGTTTGATTTAACATATACCGTGTCCCAAAACCTATGGACCAAACTGTGTGTTATTAACACCACCTCTAAGGTGAAGTTTTTCACTCTTTCAAGACTGAAACACTGCACATCGTGTCCAAGAACAGTGTAAAATTTTTCTATTTCATGAACAGATGGACTTTAAGCTGTTTCTCATGTACACACACACACACACACACACACACACACACACACACACACACACACACACACACACACACACACACACACACACACACACACACACCAGACTGCAATTACAACTCCTATTACTTTTATCACAATCAGAACCTTCACAGCTAAAAGCTGGCTAGACTCCTTTAGCAACAAACTTTAGACTGTGGAGAAGCACCTTTTCACCTCGGGCCATTCACCACTGATGCTTTACACAACCACAGCACACTTATGAAGCTGATAAGAATTATGTGTCTTTATGCAGACTACTAAAGCTTAACCTGCAACTTGGAATGTCATTGTAAACTTCACTACAGCCTCAGAAAGCAGCAAAACTGGCATGTGGGAGGCTTGTTGGAGAAGAATAGGACGTCATGGAGTCCCAAACAAATTAGTTAGAATGAGTGAGGTCAAGGAGGCTCACAGTCATACACTGTCAAATACCCTCACACCTGCTTAGAATGAAGCTGCGATACCAGTGTGTCAAAAGCAGCCATAACTGCTGTAATGTTTTACGCTAGCCATAGACAATAGAATTGCTAAGAGTATTGATAAGCTGTATTGACATCAATAAGATCCTAATATCTATTACTAGTTGCACTGCTTTTTGCTTTGTAGATGTTAATGACACTGAATGCACTAAAGCAGATGAAAACAGTACAGTTTTGTTACTGACCGGTCGCAGGAGCAAGCAACCAGCACGCTGAGCACGTTGTAGATGACGAAGGTGAAGATGACGGCTGTGATGGTGCCGCGGGGGATGGAGTAGCTGGGATTCTTCAGGTCACCTGGTGGGTAAGGCAGACTTTAGGCCTCGTGTTCCTACACACATAATCGGGTCACACCAAACACAACATTCCTTCACCTACCTGACATGTTAGACCCGGCCATGATGCCAGTGCAGCCGTTGAACATCACAGCGAACACAGTGGCGAAGGACATAGTAGAATGTGTTGTGTAATCTACAGTGTAATTAGCTGCAGGAAGACAGGAGAACAGATGAGACACTAGTCAATGCTGTTATCAACACCATCAGTCTTCAAAGAGAAAGTTCAATTTGGTTTGTTGGCAGACAGTCTGCGGCACCTGCCCACACCATCCAACTCCATCAGGTTTTGGAGCATTACAGAAAGCAATTCTCTACAAATCCTCTCTGTTGTTTACAGAATGCTGTCAACTCCATCACGTGATTTATTTGGAAAGATTCAATTTCACAGCTCCAAGCCAGGAGGCATCCACTCTCTGTCTTCTCTATTCATGTCAACATTCCAATGTTCTTTGACAGGGCTTGGAAGTGTACAAGTGGAAGTACATGTCATATACAAGAAAAAAGCAGACATTTGATCATGATTCAACATGGTGATAAAGACATTAAAGAGGGCCTGACGGTTTTTGTTATATGCTGTCATATAATCTCATCATTAATGCTAATATGCAACAGTGCAAACACGTGGCAGCAAGTCAATGCCTTTAGGTATGTAGACAGGTTTAAGACAACCTGCTGAAGCTCAACCCGAGCAGCAAAATGGGGAAGAAAGATGACTGAAGGGATTTTGAACATGGCGTGGTTGTTAGCTGCAGATAGGCTGGTCTTAGAATTTCAAAAATTCATCATCATTCATCTATTGGGATTTTCCTGCACAACCATCTCTAGGTTTTACAGAGAATAGTAAGAGAATGGCCACGTAAGGACTAGAGCAAGACTAGAACACTTGTAGCAAACGCAGCGTAAAGCTTAATTACTCCTGCGTGGCAAATCTGCATACAGCCTGGGAGGTATTGGCGGACGTTATTAGCGTTTGCGTCCTGTGTTTATGTCAGACGATGACGACTAAAAGAACAGAAATGCTGCTCGAGACGCCCACAATGACAGAACAGCTACAGATAAAGGAGAGGAGTCACTTTAAAAAAAATTTAAAAACGTGGCAGCAAGGTAGCTCAAAATACGCCGGAGGAAACGACTATGCTGAAATGGCCAGTCACAGTTGTTGCGGTCTGCGTTAATGCACAGTATAGTTACACTTCTGGAGAGGTGCACGTCATGTTCTGGCAAGGGTTACGACAAAGGGTTTCACAGAGGTTTGTGACCACGACATACCTACGACGTCCATTTAATGCACAAACATAAATGATTCTCGAGTACCGAAACTTGCACTGTATCTGGTACTTCAGGTACTGGGAAAAACAAGGTATCACATTTTGAGAATTTTGGTATCAAACAGTACCAAACGTATCGGTTCTGGCGACAATCCTAGATGCCATCATGTCAACGTGGATCAAAATCTCTGAGGCATGTTTCCAGCCATGAGGCATTAAGGCAGTTCTGAACGGCAAAAGGGGGGTCCATCCTTATAATAGCAAGGTGTATCTAATGACATTGCTGATGAATGCATACATATAGCTAAAATGGTGGATGCTAATGACCAAAGTGTGATGTAATGAGGCCAGCACCTGTAGTAAATCCCTGTGTTCTTGAGGTAAAAGCTCAGCATTCAAGTAGTTTTTTTCTACTCTTGGCTCTGCATGATGTCAGCGAGTGAAGTTATTACCTATTTGTCACTGCACACAGCTCTGGCTTCCCCTTGGTAGCCAATCAGAAGATAATAAGCTTAAAGAGAGGGTCCCCTGAAAGGGAGAGGAACTTGTTTCAGACTGAAGACAAACTGAGGGGCTATACCAAGTCCCAGTATGAGATAAATGAGGCTTATTTGAACTGCAAAGCTACTTCAAAAGAGTTCATGAATAAAAATATGAGGCTTGGAAAGAGCATAACAGGACCCCTTTAACCAGCTTAATTAGCAATTTCTCAAGAAAATTACATCAGTGAGTAATTTCAGTTTGATCTCAGGGAGGTCAATGTAAAACAAAAACTCTAAAAAGTGCAGTGCATCATGTGTTATGTTGTGAAGGTAAACAATGAAACTCATTTTCCTATCACGTTACCAAGTTTTATGTTTATAAAACACATATTGGACTGAAAGTCAAACCTGCTGCTGCAGAAAACCAGGATTTAAATGTGAATACATAATGACCTCCTTCATTTCTCTTCACAACATTCCGTCAAATCATAGCATAGAATTTGCATTCATGTGCTTGTTTGTGTGTGTGTGTATATGTGTGTGCGTGTAATAGTTTTCACGTGTGCATGCCTGAGTTAAAGCAATCAACTCACTAATCATGTGCTATATAGTAAATCCCTGCAAACAGAGAGGACTGAATGGTTGGTTTTCTGTGAACATTAAAAGCCTGAAAATATGTACAGTTTCTAATTACAAATCAAAACTTTCCTTACAGATTTCCTGAAAGATTATTTGCTTTCAGGAAAAAAATGCATGCAGCCACAAGAGGAAAAAGCACTTGCAGAGAACTTTGTCTCATTCCTAGCATCAGTATTCTGGCTGGTTTAACGGCTGAGAAGAAGCATTTTTCCACACTAGAGATTCCTGTTGGTTGGCTGGGATCGCAGGCGGCACAGTGTAATGTACCCCTTTCCCCTCATCTCTGCCTGGTAACTATGAAGCTACAATCAGCAGCTTATCAGCCTACCTCAGCACAAAAGCTAGCTTGGCTGAGTCCAAAGGTAGCAAAACCTTCCTGCACCTAACATTTTCTCTAAGCATGATTTTGGAGCAAACAAAACATTCGTTTACTTTGATTGTGCAGACGTCTTATACAATTTTAAATCAAACAAAAAAAAATCAATTTGTGTATTTCCTGAAAGGAAATGGTAAGGACGAATTTGATTAAGCGGAAGATGCAAAAGAGCATCTCTCATTTATTCATCGTCTTCCGCTTATCATATTCAGGGTCGCGGGGAATGCTGGAGCCCATCCCAGCTGTTATGGGGCGAAAGGCGGGGTACACCATGGACAGGTCGCCAGTCAAACAGACCGCCATTCATGCTCGCATTCACACCTAGGGTCAATTTAGAATCTCCAATTAACCTTTTGACCGTGGGGGGGAAGCCAGAGCACCCAGAGAGAACCAACGCAAGTGCGGGGAGAACATGAAAAACTCCACACAGAGGGGCCTAAGCTGGAAGGCTGCTGGATTTGAACCCAGACCCTCTTGCTGTGAGGCAACTAACCACCACACCACCGTGCAGCCAAGAGCATCGCTCGTATTCTTTCATTTAATGATATGAAGATATGACTGATAAGATTCGCGGTGATTCAAATGTTCAAGCCATGCAAATTGGCATCTTATTTACAGGAACAATTATGCTAATTTCCAACTCCATGTGTGACTAAATAATACAATTTCAATTATGTACCAATTTTTCTTGGGCTCTTGAGTAGCTTTACCTGAGTCACAGTTCAAAATAGCCTTGGCACCGGAGTCGTGCCGATGGACGATGATGTCAGTGATCAGTGATAATGAAAGTGATGGCAACAGCTTGTCAGTCAAGGTGATTTTTGGCTCATTTCTCCACTGATGCACAAACTCATTATTGGCACTATGAGATTCATAACAAATGGAATCTTTCCCTCCAGCGTTTCATGTCTTATCTCCACATGTAACAGACACTTTAAACATAGATGTGTCCAGGTGTGCCTGGGTGCAGCACACAGTTCATGCTCAGGCTTCAGCATCCTTTAAAGTTGACGTGCTGACTGGATTAATTTTAAATAAGAGCATAACTTGACTGTGCGCTTGTAGACACTATCTCTTCTCTGTAACCAATTTTAGCTCCCTTCCTCCTCCCTTTAAGTTAAATTTATTTGGACTGGCTGCTTCACACAAACAGAAGACATCAACAGCAGCTGGGAGGCGCTAGAGCTGTGTGATTATGGCTATGGTTACACTGCACAAAAGTGGCCCAAATCTGATTTTTTTTTTTGCCCAAAAGTGACCCATATCTGATTTCTCTATGACAGGCTGAACAGCACAGATCCAATTTTTTCAAATTAGATTCAGGTTGCTTTCATATGTGGTCCTAAACGGACACATTTTCAATGTTTTTCAAAGTGGCCTCAGTCTGAACAGTCATGTCGCAGTTCATCCAAATTTTACATAACTGAAGTCAGAATCAGAATCCAGATACTGAGATTTTACTCACACACTGACATGTTTAGCATCCATTTTTACTCCCATAAACACAGCATGCTGCGTGAGACGCCACATCTTTATCTGCGCATGCGGGTCACTTCAGGGCTGTAGACTGTTCACACTGGAATGATGGCAGTCGCATTTAAATTATAATGTGAACGACCACGCAAAATATTTGGATCTCAGCAAAAAAAATGGATTTGAGCATTAAGACCTGCAGTGTGAACGTAGCCTAAGATACAACATATCAGAGAAAGCAGCTCTCTGTGGGATCAGACTGATCCAAGGCTAGAAAACTGTCTAAAACTGAATGTTCCGAAGAGTCTGATGCCTGACATCTGGTTCACTTGTACATGCACCGACCTTGTTATTTGAACCATGGACATGTTCAATAGAAGCATCCAGCACTGTAACAGTCTATACATGCAGAACAGAAAATAGGCAAAGGTATAATAGGTCCCCTTCCAAGTAAGTATGGACATGCGGGATAATGAGCCATGTGGTGACTAAATCGTGCTCATTAGGATTGGGGAATATGACCAAAATCTCATATTACTATATACATCACAATATAGTGCAATGTAATTAATGGTCTTAAATGGTTCTTGAATACACATGCAGTTTTTATAAGTTAAGCTGACTAGTTAATTAATGGTAGGGACATCCCTCATAAACAATATATTTTGCGAAGCCACAAAGTAAACAAATGAGCAGAATATAAAACAGACATTTTTTATTTCATCACTCGGTATATATTTACATATCGCACAGCCCTACTGCTGATATATTCATGCACCTTTCTTCCTTTTTATTGAAATGTCCATTTCATTTCCTCTGAACAGTCACCAAGCTGAAGCTGGTGACAATCAGCCAGCAGCAATACTACAGATGCAAGGTTTGCTTTGAGATTGCTGATGGAGAAGTGTAGAGAAGGTCAGAAGGAGTTGCACTCTGGGACTGTGGAATTGTATGAGGAAGTCAGGAGTGGCAGAGAAGTGTGTGAGGGTGGTGCAGGACATGTATAAGGACAGTAAGACAGTGGTGAGATGTGCAGTAGAAAGGACAGATGGGTTGGAGGTGAGGGTGAGACTACATCAGGGATCGGCTCTGAGCTTTTTGTTTGCAAAGGTGATGGCCAAATTGACAGATGAGGTCAGGCAGGAGTCTCCGTGGATGATGATTTGATGACACTGATCTGTAGAGAGAGGAGGGAGCAGGTGAAGATATGCGATGAAGGGAAAAGGAATGAAAAATCAGCAGAAGCAGGACAAAGTACATGAGTGAAGCAGGAGGAATGGTGAAGATGCAAGGAGTAGAGGTAGTGAAGGTGGAGGAGTTTAAATACCTGGGGTCAACCATCCAAAGCAGTGGACAGAGCACAAACAAGGAGAAGAAGCGCATGCAGGCAGGGTGGAGTGGATGAAAATGAGTGTCAGAGTGATTTTTGGTGTGTATATGAGCAAAAAAAGGGTATATGTTAACCCAACCCTAACCGTATCTCAATACATTCAATCAATTATGTCAGAGGTACCAAATTTCGAAGAAGCATTTCTTCAAATATTTGCAGTTAAGGAGTTATATTTCTTCAAAACACAAATAATGTGTACGCCATCTTTAACTAAATTAGAGGAAACAACACTTACTAACTTAGAAGGGAAGGGCCAACTATCTAAATACTACAATATGTTAGTAGCACATAGCACAGAATCTACACTAGATAAGTTAGATACCTGGAGAAGGGATAACTGAGGTTGGCCGAATAAATTTGATAGGAATGGCTATTTTACCCCAGTTTTTGTATTATTTTCAGGCACTCCCACTGCCTTTGCCAGAGACATTTTACGATAAACTTAACAAACTGTTAGGATGGTTCGTCTGGAATGATGGGAAAGCCAGACTTTGTCTTGGACTATTGTACCTGTCTTTTGGGGGGGCAGGGCTTCGGCTTCCCAATCTGAAGTGGTGTTATATGGCTGCCCAATTAGCCTCAGCATCATATTATTTTAATGCAACGGCACCCCCTGCTTGGGTGGGCATTGGGCAGGAGTCTGTCCTGGAGCTACCACTTAGTCTGTACTTATATTCTTCGGATATTAGAGCACTTACAAGGCGTACAAAAAACCCTTTCCTTGGGAATGCAGTGTCCATTTGGTATGCTGCACATGAACATGTGGGTGGTATGCCCGTGTTGTCTCGGTTTGCTCTTGTCTGGGGGAGTGAGCAGTTTGCACTGGGCTGGAAGGATGAGGGATTTGGGTCCTGGAGTGCAGGGGGTGTTCATGGGGTGAGGGACCTTTGTTCAGATGGCGTCCTGCTTGCGTTCTATCAATTGTGTCAGGGGTGCCGGATTTCAAGGAGGCATTTCTTCAGATATTTGCAGTTGAGGAGCTGTGTTTCTTCAGAACGCGGGCAGATAATGTGTGTGCCATCTTTGTCTAGATTAGAGGGGGTGGTGGTTGCTAACTTAGAAGGGAAAGGTCAAATATCTAAATACTACAATATGTTAGTAGCACATGGCACACAATCAGCGCTCGATGGGTTGGGTGCCTGGAGAAGGGATATACAGGAAGGTGTTGGTGAGTTGGATTGGAGGGATGCCTGTTTAAAAGCACAAAGACAAGCAATGAACACAGGATTTCAATTACTTCAATATGGGTGGTTGATGAGATTGTATATGACACCTGCCAAGCTCCATCGTACGTCTGCTGGTGTTCCGGATGTATGTACCGGGTGTTTGACCGGGAGAGGGGCTTTGTTCCATTGCTTGTGGGGGTGTGCAGGGATCCAAAGCTTCTGGAAGGATGTTGTACAATGTCTGTCGGAGATGTTTAATATCAGGGTCCCTTTAAATGCTAAAATATTTGTGCTTGGAATGTACTCGAGGAACTTTCTACAAACACAGAGACAGTATGCAGTTTTGGACTTCTACAAGCCAGGAGAGCTATTGCACTATGCTGGAAGAGTATGGATGCTCCTACAATGAAGATGTGGATGAAGGAACTTTCTGAATGTATTGGACTGGAAAGACTAACATACATTGCCAAGGGCAAATGAAAAGACTTTGATAAACTCTGGGAACCATATATAAATATGATGACAAATGAAAGTGTCAGATTTTTATGAAATAATTTATGAACACTGTAAAATGTAGCCCCCATTTTCTTCCTTCCTCCCCCCGCCCCCCCTTTTTAATTTTTTTTAAATTTATTTTTATTTATTTATTTATTTAATTTTTTTGTTTTTTTCTTA